>KB309986.1:7016-28959 GCA_000328365.1 Capitella teleta
TCTGGTTTGCATTGTCCACATTTGCACCTGTGAAAGAAAATAATTATACGTTATTCATTGAATGAATTTTGCTATTATTATTATTACTGGGTTTTTTTGGGGTTTTTTTTGGGCAATTCTCCTAGACACTTACACAGATTCTGACAGATTTATGACGGGGAAAATGAGCTTTGCTCAATATTTATGGCCCAAGATGTTAAGTCGAGAGAATTCAAGTCAGGATTTTGAAGATGAATTCAGAATTGGGCACTATGATTATAAATATAATGATTATTGATGAGATGGTCATTACGTAACTATGGCGATTTCATAGGTAAACAAAGAACAATAACTCACAGATTTGCTATATATTAATTATATACAATTATAATCCCTACTGACCATTCATTATTCCCAGCACGCCATCGATCCCGATCAACGTCCTCTTGTTCAGTCAGATTGAGATTCACAGCTTTCACCTCGGCCTTTTCACTCACTCCCTGACTGACTCACTCACTCAGTAGTCAGTTCGAGGTTCAAATAAATATGGAGCACCGCCATATTCGGTGCCAGCGTCTCGTGTGCGGTCATTCTCCTCCTCATTTCTAGTGTATTCAAATGATTTGTCGATACACTCGCCGTACTGGTCATATTTGGTCTTGGAATCACAGCAATCACTTCGTTCTTCGCGACCGCAAGCCATTTCAAACGAATTTTTCCTGTATCTACGTCACGCGCTCACTTCCGGCGTCTGCTATGGAAGACTGCTCATTTTTCAAACTCGACGGCCGAACGGTCTTAAAAAGGCATAATAATGGTGTAAGGGCCGATTGCACACGCTTTCAATAACCACCATTATTTTTTTTTATCCATTCAGCAAATATATAAGTTATTAACCCATTTTATGTGATTGTGGTGTCATATGCTCTTTAAGGGTATGTGCTGGTGCTCTGTTGGCCCTACAAGTCACGAGGATAAGGGTCCGCCTCCACCCCACCCCCTTATTAAGCCATCTGTAAAAAGGGCGAATCGAGCTTATAGAAATTCTTATACTAAGAGTGAAATTCAATTGTTGTTAGCTTACATAGATATTCATTACGTTATGCTCTCTCTCTTTTTTTTTTCAGTTCCGATGCTAGGCCTGACAGTAACGAGAACGATAATGGCACGCCTCCTCCTTTTCCTCCTCCACCTCCACCTCCACCTCCACCCCTACCTCCACCTCCACCTCCACCTCTACACCAAGAGAATCAAATTTAATTGTTCTTACTGTAGCTTGAATATGAAATAAATTATGTATCAGTTTTCTTCGGTTATCTTCAGTTTCGGATTCTGTAATTTTTCGTGTTTTTCAGTCGGAAGCTGGTGTCTCTTATAATTATTGTAATACATTGTAACTTTTTTTGCTGAAGCTCAATCTCTATGAAACTTGCATGTAATAGGCACCAGGATGAGGAAAACAGGCATGTCAAATTTCATCGTGATATGATACCTGTGACCTGAAATATGCCTAAATGAATATTAATAATTTTAATCTAGACTTTCAATCGCGAATTTCTCAAAATGACGGTTTTTGAAGTTTCGGACTTCAAAACGCTGTAACTTTGCAACCCCTTGAGATATCTGCATGATTTTTGCACCAAAATACTCAGGAATGTGTCCGCTGGTGCCTCAAACTAAACAAAAAAAATTATCCCGACCCATGTGACCTGTTTTGCCGTGGACCCTCACATATATATTCAGCTGGTTTGTGGTGACTTACATTCGCTTAATTGCCGCCTTAATTAACGCGATGCCATGGTGAAAGAATGCCCCCACAAATAGCGCAGGAAAAAAGATTCACGGATGTAGCAAAGAATTTAAATTATATGTGCCATACTTCTTAAGCACACACAATGCAAGAGGAAGCTCGATTCAAGATTAATATTACTTGTATCGTCACACAGTGCTCATGTGAAGATGTCAATTTCATTGCTATGTGCCATGCGTTCATTTCACTGTTCGACATCTACATATACCCCCTCCCAAAGAATTGCACATGATGTTGTCTCGGTGCAGTTATCAGAACAAAAAGTTCAGTTTGAGTAACGACATGTGGGACATGTGGGACAAGAAAGTGAGCGAGCGGTGTTGTCATCGTAGACTGCCATGAGCAATGATCTCCACTACTACCTAGATTGCTTGCAGGCACGGTGCATTCCGCCATTGCGCGTTACACTCTTGGGGTCTCTGCAAACGAGCACGAAACACGAAAATCGGCAGTAGATGTTACAAGTATAACGCACTTGGTGATCATAACGCACACATCGACATAACGCATTCAGCGATCATAACGTACGAAACGGTCAAAGTTGCAATAAAAACCCATGTTTTTATCGGTTTAACAAGACTATTATTATTTTATCAGACTATTATTATTGGTGGTTCCTCGCAGAATATATTACATAAAAAAAAAAAATATAAAAAAACAATCAGAGATGTGACCAAGGAAAATTTTTAATTAAGCAATTGATTAACCTTGATAAAAAAAAACATGAACGTAATCGCAGCAATATTAGTTCATGATGCTAAACTATAGTATATGTTTCAATTTATGATTTATAGCAGATTTGAGCAATCAATGAGTTAAATATGCATTTCTACTTGTCATGAGTTTACATTAGCATTTAATGTATGATGAATACTAATGCAATCCAACAGTTTTAAGGATTTTGAATACTACAGCATATAGGCTGTGCAGAACTATCGAATGTGCCAGCCAGATGGTCTGACTCAATCTGCATGTTGACAGAAGTTGACATATCTATGGCTTTATCAGATGTCAACTGGGCTCAGCCCAGTAGACTTGCTTAAAGAATGTCATAAATGGCCAAATTTGATGACAATAATAGTTTAATGATCAAACAAATTCAAAATAATAATCAATTTTGCAATTAAATGCTTTTATGACCACAATGATCTTGAACTTCAAGCAACTTCATTTAAAATCAGGATTTCGTAAGAGGTGTATGCGTGGCATATACTCTGCGAATTTCAAGTACACAAATTACATAACCATAGAGATATCGGCATTTGAAAAAGTCATAATTGCTAGTATGCTAGATTTAGATTACGCAAGAACGGTGCATCTAGGAGCAGACATACTTCCGAGTTTTATTTTACATATTGATGCACTGAATCATTTAATGCCAGTTACAAGTCAATAGCATTACTAGTCAATGAGTTATTGGCGATCGAGTTTTCAACTTTGAAAAATCACTGCGACCTTGACCTTTAACCTTTGCCCTTCAAACTTTCAGTGTTAATCCGAAATAACTTGCTTCATTAATAAGTGCAACTTACTAATTGACAGACATGAGCAATTTCAAAAAGTCCAGTACCAAACTTTGTTCAACGGAATACCGAAGCAAAGAAATTGAAGTGTTGCCTAATGTGTGTTCCGACCGAAAACACACAAATATTCTGAATTATCACATTTCCTTCTAAGGCTCGACAACACACGTTGTATGCAACTCGGAAAAGTAAAAAAATTAACAAAATTCGAAATAATCATCAATTTATGCAATTAAATGCTTTAATTACCACAATGACCATGACCTTGGTGCAACCTCATTTAAACTTATAATTTCATAAGATGGTTTTACTAGCAATATACTCTGCAAATTTCAATGTCACAACCCTCTTAACAACCGAGATATTTGCATTTGAAAAAGGCATATTTGCTATAATGCAAGAATACGCAAGAACCGTGCATCTCGGAGCCATAATACTTCCGAGCTTTATTTTACATATTGATGCACTGAATCATTTGATGTCAATTACAAGTCGCTAGCATTACTAGTCATTGGTGACCGAATTTTCAACTTAGAAAAATCACTGCGACCTTGACCTTTAACCTTTGACCATCAAACTTTCAGTGTTAATCCGAAATAACTTGCTTCATTAATAAGTGCAACTTACTAATTGACAGACATGAGCGAATTCAAAAAATTAATTAGATTTCCAAAGTTGTTTGGGGGGAAATATAGCTATGATACGATGCATACGCACTGATAATTTTTACGTTTTCATTTAATTTGTACTCAGAACGAATAATGGCGGGATTCAGCTGTATATCTGTGTTGCTTTAATTATTGTCGCGAGTTTATCATGTAGTGGCCAGTTGCACGTTGTGGAAACACTGTGTCTCATTCCCAAATATATGATTGCTTCCTCGTTTCAGGAATCTGTTTTCCTACAGAGCCAATTAATTCCGTGCACAGATGAACTACAGAAGACTGGCGACTTGCATCAATTGAGTCGCCTGCTGGCCAGTCTGCTCCGTCTCTATGAGAGGCTAAGAGCAAGTGACGGATAAAAAGAAGAAGTCTCTTCAGGTCTGATGATTGAGTTCTCTCAAGGAGTAACGAAAAAAACACTTAAGTTACATGTTAATTGAGATTGTTTGTCCTTGATTGTGAGTTTTCCAGTAGTAAACATCAATAAAAGTAATTACAAAATTGTAATATAGTTTTTATTATGCTTTGTTGTTTTGTTTTTGATTAACTTTGTTTATTTTTTTTTTATTCAACATTTTATTTGCATTGGATCAGAGCCAATAACAATTGTACAGGGCGTGAAATTGTGTTTATTACGATTGGTACAACTTTATATTAGCTGGATTGACTGCTTGCTTCAATTCTCGATCTTAATTTTTCAACTTGTACAGATTCCTTTCGGTCCCTGACAGGATGGTGTAAGGGCCGATTCACCCATCCTTTTCCTTGTCGCTCTTTCGGTCTGCTGAATCCCAATCTGGAACAGATAACACATTTCTGTCAGGGGCACCGAATAGCTCAATCGGTTTACCCGACTTACTACAATCCTATGCCGACCGTGGGGTCGAGGTCCGTTATGATTTTGAATTGTGATTGTTATAATTGTAATTCTTCGGTGACTCTGCAGTGCTGCCCAACTGCGTAATAAGGCCGGGCGCTGTGTACTACTGTCTATGGTGGTATGCAGGATAAAGAACCCTTGGGATTTATCGATAAGAGTAGGGGGAAACTCCGGTTCCGGGCCTTCTGTTCTGGCGCCCACCGCACCCGAATGAGTTCGGTGGAGCCGTAAAACCCCATCACGCATCACAACACATTTCTGCCAGAACATTGTTACAGTGTACCGAATTAAAAGTGACCTGCAGGTACCAGAACTTGACATGTGGACTATTCCTTTGACACACGTCGTACTTGGAGACAAAATCACTGAGTTGACAATATACAGAAACGTCGTCGAACACCCATACATGTGCATGTTACATAAAAAGTGGGTTGAGTGAATTTAACTCTGAATACTCCTACATTGAATGCCTCTCAAAAATTACTCAGTATTTGTGAATCCTTTGCAATACATTATGATGTCAAGTTCAATGCCTCTAAAAGTTTAAGCTTAACATTTAACACAAGTAATGCCAGTATCACCTCTGATCTTTCTTTATTTAATAATGTTATTCCTCGCGTGCCCAGTGCTGTTCATTTGGGTCACCATATAGGTCAAGATAGTAATTTCTGTAATATAAATAAAGCAACCAATGATATGTATATCAGAGTTGATCGCTTAAAATGTAATTTTAGCAAATGTTCCTTTAATGTATTAAGTAGATTATTCGCTTTATTATTGTGCCTCTTTATATGGCTGTCCAATATGGAATTTGTATAAACTTGATAAAATTGTTATCTGTTATCGTAAATGTTTAAGGCACCTATATAATTTACCGTTCAGAACGAACTCTGTTTATTTGTCACTTCTGTTAGATAAGCCTGATTTCGAAACCCAAATAACCATTCGATTTGCAAATTTCTGAAAAAAATGCTATAACAGTGAAAACCCGATTGTTAAAATGTGTACTAAAATGTCTCTTAATAGTTTTTTCAAATGTTGGCTGTAATATTCGTTCGTTATTATTTAAACTACGTCTAAATTCTAATCAGTTAAGCTTGTTTTCCTCTCAGAAATCACTCTCATATATTATTTTAAAAATATGGTTCGATTCACTCGATAATGTATATTAGCACAGTAGGAGTTATTTTAGAAGTGTTAGGTATGCGTGACGGTGACACAGTCCTTTAAATCCGTTAGAAGTAAAAGTTTTGTTAAACAACTTGTGTATTGATTAATTGCTTTTCATCTCTTGATACATTTACTTTTTTTATCACCATTTATTACTATGTCCATGTTTGGCATGAAATAAATATATTAGTATTATTATAATTCAATATAGAGGGAGGCATGCTCTCAATATGAGTGCGTTGTGATCTTAGATGTTTTTCTGACATTTCCTCTGACATTACGTCACTTAGGAGCTCTTAGGTGGCCTCGGTATCGATTACCATAACGATAAGAAGAAGTTCATTCACCATTAATTAAGTGGAAATGGTGAGAAGTCAGAGTACTTGATTTTATTTTATTATTTTTTTTTTTGTCTTAGCGGGGGGGGGGGGGGCTATTTTCTGTGTTATTCTCATTTGAAGTTAAGCTTCATAACGGTTTGGAGCGTTATGATTCTACTCTCACTCCACGAATCACATACTCGGCTTGGCTACTCCGAGTAGTAACAAGGAGCCTTAACTATAGTGTATGCTCCTTGGTAGTAATAAGACCGATTTTCCGAAATTGCTCTCTCTTAACATCACACCGTCTTTTACATCAGATGGAACTTGTGCATAATGAAAGTTGTGTTCTTTCAATTCAACGTGATACATGTAGATTACACATGTATTGACAACACCTACGGAACTGTATCATCGTCAGATGTACTTGGTCATGGAAGTAACATTAAGTAAAATTACTGTAAAAGTATGTCATCTATTACACAATTCCTCCAAACAATCGCCGAATTATTCCAAAGACATCTCATCGGGACACAACAGGTCACAAGTCTCTCACTGGATACTTGATGCCACGCAGCTACAACCTACACATTGTGAGCACTTGCAATCAAACTCATGTGCTGTAACGTAAAAAAGAATGATGAAGGTAACTGCGTAACAAGGTCGGGCGCTGTGTACTACTGTCTATGGTGGTATGCAGGATAAAGAACCCTTGGGATTTATCGATTAGAGTAGGGAGAAACTCCGGTCCCGGGCCTTCTGTTCTGGCGCCCGTATCACCCGAATGGGTTGGGTGGAGCCGTAAAACCTCATCATGCCTCATGCCTCATGAATGGTGAAGGTAGGGTAAGGTGCTGAATACTAGTCATATATTTATAGTCAATGGTGATATACCAAATCGATAATGACATTTTAAAAACGTGATAACAGTAATCAATTGTATAGGCTTGTCCTGATCATTCATTCAGGAATATTTCATTGTTGCCTCTACCGTCAGGGGAGATTATCTTTTCATGGGCGTTTCTAACAGCTCACACGCTGCAGTTCGTTGTGAAGCAGTCAGGAGTCCGTTATGATGGAAACATGGACCGTAAGTTTCCGAAGCACTACTCTGCGGAGGCTCTCCTCTACGAGTCCAAACATTCTGGTTGTGAATGCGATGATATGATTGAAAAAAAAAAAAAATAATAATAAAAATGTGGTCGAATGTGTTGATTGGTAAAGTTTCTGTCATCTGATGCGTAATCTGCTGTATTGAGCAGATTCAGCACTCCTTATTAAACTTTGTCAACAAGATAGACAGACATCCAGATAACACACTGTCCACAGTTGCAAGGGAATCCATCCTCTATAGTAGCATCTCAAGATATCTAAGGGTGTGGCTGAGCTGTGTTTAACAGTATCAGATTTCCTCTACATGATGCGGGAGGTTCTGGATTTGAGGCCCGATCGGCCTACAGGGTGTTAAGATTGTGGGATATTATCGTTAGAAGTCCTCGGTGGCTGCAGTGCTGCCCAACTGCATAACAAGATCGGGCGCTGTTTATTGTTGTCTAATGTCTCTTTGCTGAATGACATGCAGAATAAAGACCCCTTGGGATCCATTGACAAAATTAGGAGGTAACCTAAACACAACGGAGTATTCGCGGAGCCGTAAAACCTCAATAAATCGCGATTCAATGAAGCGTGGCGGAGGTTTTAAAGCTATACAGAATCAATCAATGTAAACGCCAAACATGCCAATCGAACCTCTCATGCACCCCTCACACATTGGGTCGGCGTTGGAATGATAGAGAACAGGACTAATGACCGAGACGAACATTTCCCAAGTGTCCGTATATAGGTCCACGTCGGCTTTTTTGGGCTCTCTGGGGCCAATCCTGACGAATCTTGGACCTAAAGTTTGGCCTCCAAATAATTCGCTTATTTTGGCGGTGATTTTAGTGCTCCTGGGTGTGGCTATGCACTCACATGATGACCGGAATCATCTGCACAATACTTGCTATAGTGACCCCAAAATGAGATACACGTACTATAATAGAAGCAACTGGAGATAATTGCAAGGGCATGGAAGATCAGATTCCAGCATCTCCACTCCGAGACTGATCGTTACCTAATCGGAATTTCAATATTGAACAAAGAATACGCATGTAGTCAAGGCCTATGTATATGCTAATTTCAACATTACATTATACTGTGAAAACTGAAGGGAATCATTCATTTCAAGGCCAATACTATATTAGCACATAATTATTATATATATCAATGGAATGCGTTGGAATTTTAGGACATTCATAACTATTGTAAAAAAAATATATATATAATTAATAACCTTTTAGTGGTTAACTTATGCATGTACGCGTTTAACTTACAACACACGCACTTTAGTATTATTCTCATAACTTGTCTCAGTACCGAATAGGCCAGAAAAGAAATTGTATTACAGTTATGCTCGCGCTATATCAGTGGCATTATTCACACATATTTCTCTTTGAGGAAAACCCCACCACTTTCAGTTGGATTCCAACATAACTGATTTAGATAACAGGGTGTTCCTTCAGCTGTGGATCCACCCCCCT
The DNA here is from genome assembly GCA_000328365.1 of Capitella teleta. Lineage (NCBI taxonomy): Eukaryota > Metazoa > Annelida > Polychaeta > Capitellidae > Capitella > Capitella teleta. Next base: position 15,943 of record KB309986.1, read on the forward strand.
AATGAGTGTGATGAAAGGGCATGTGGTGAGGGTGGTCCGTCAATTAACCGATCCTCCTTCCATAAAATGCAAAGTAGCATCATCATGAATGGCAAAGGTGATCGACGCAAGTCCCCAAGACGCTTCGGTCGCTTCACCGCGAGCTTTTAAGGCTGAAATATTCAGTCTAAATTTGGCATATTGTAAAAGTTGTATACACACCATTTTTATAAAGGGTTGTAAAGGCGTTTAACTTGATACAGATGCAAATACTTCTATACTTTCAGCAAAACAGAGGTATAGGTATAGCTGTATTTCTTTCAAGGTGTCGGGTGAGACTCACCTCGCTCATAGAGGGGTGGTGGATGCGATGTTAACAAAGGGTTCTAAGGAGTTTTATGCTTTATTCTTCTCATTTTGGACTGTTACTCGAAGCCTCTGATTTATTGTTGGCTTGTATTCATGTGTATATCGAAAACGATTTTTCTCTTTCTCTCTCACACCTGAAGAGACCAAGGGTGAAGATAGTTGGAAACTTTTAGACATACAGCAAGTAAAGTTAAAGAATTTCAACACAATAATGTCTGATTTATAGAGAAGTGGACAGCGCAGATAATGTAAATGTATGTGTCTAAATTTCAAAGATGGTATCTATTTGTAGTCTGATCATGTATAATTGTATTTCTATATTCATTTACTAGTACGAGGACGGTCCGTGGATCAACTAGTAGGTTTCTCTCGGAAAAGAAATTGAAGATATCATGAAGAAAAAAAAATGAAAAAAAAAAAAAAATAGTCATACGTTCCATTCTGCGCATGTAAATAATTATGCGGGAAATTGTTATGAAACAATATAGGAAATGTCATAATCTTTAAATGCCCATAACGTAGCGACCAAATATTAAAAATTCCATACGATATGCGGATACTTCAAAGTCTTCAAACCGGACTTGTGAGCATTCGGCTTAACGCCACCATCCCATAATAAAATAGGATCCTACACTGTCTGCCAAGTTGCGACACAGGACAAACACAAAGCCTGGATCTCTGCTCTGCATAAATTATGAGAAGGGCTAATCTGCGACCTACCTCATCCCATCTGTATTATTGAAGTATAATTTCCTAGTGTTTCGAATGCATGACCTGGATGACCCCTTCTTGCAGGAATTATTTGGCGATTGAATTGTTTCTTTTGTCTGTCAGTACATCGCTAGTATACACCATTGACTACAAGATTGCATAATTATGCGTGCACGTCTGGGTTGAGAATCAAATGAAAAAAAAAAAAAAAAAAAAAAAAAAAAAGTGAAACAAAGTTTAATCTTCCAAGAGCTAAAATCGAACTGCAGGCAAAACTACGGGTGGTTACAAAAATAAAATTGAAAATCTCCATCGAATCAAAACAAACTTCATAATATGCCTTCAACAACCACCGGATATGGCGTGAAATTCGCCTGTACTATTGATTAAATAAACAGATTCAATCAAGATCGAAAGTCAATAAGTCATTCACACAGAAGCAACGTTGACATTCAATCTAATTTTAACAATGGATTGTTTTTGATAAGTTTATCAACTCGAGGAGTCTCGAAGGCACCTCGTGTCCATTGTGCGAATAAATAGGATTGAATTAGTCTTGCGTGAAAATAGACTAAACAATCCTATAAACGACGGGTGGTTCTATCTCCGTAGGCATAACAAAGATACGTCAGCAAGTCGATTAGTTCATTGAGAGACTTGATTTGTTTTGGTTATGGCGTGGTGGTTGTGTGTTCGCCGACTGCGTTGACGCGAAGATTGTCGCTCGTGCAGCGGGCCATGTATGCCGCGTGGAAATACGGTTAGGTACGCAAAGGTTGAAACTTGTCTAGGAATAAAATTTGAATTTTATTCGTGTTTTACGATTAACTTATATCAGCTTGAATTGTATATTCAATTGTGTTGTTACTGTTGTTATATTCATGTTGGTATGATTATGAATAATATTGTATTGGGAGTAGCTTATTCTAAGCAAATGAGAGATAATATACACGTGTATGCATTTGCATAAAAGTCGTAACAATTATGTTAATTGGCCTCGTGTATAATTACCACCTGCCAAAGACCGTGGATTAATTCAGAATATTAAGGACAAAGCGATGCCTCACATGAGGTGCAGAACACAATAAATTATGAATTCATTAAATTTTCATGACTCTCTGGTCTAATTATAGCATAATAATTTCATCATTTAATTAGATACGACTACATATATTCGCTGTTTATGCAAATAATTCTTAATGTTTATTATTTGTTGCATTGTATTAATGTGAAAATTCGCCTAATTAAGGTGATGCCATTTTTATATTCTTGTTTGTGTTTTTTGTTGACATAAACAGGTACGGAAAGGTTGTTTCAAAACAAAATACACCACCTGATTGGAACTGCGGTCATTAACAGGCAAAAATCTGTACTGGTCAAAAATATAAAGACATGTAATTTTTAATGAATTCATTAATAAGCATCGATAACAAATACACACGAAGCTCTATCGTACACCCCAATCCGACATAATTTATTGATAAGAAGTTGCGGACCACCCAATATCTCCGCATACAATTATTTTTAATGCAATGTCTTCCCATCAGCTAGCGTAGAGGTAAGAAGCCGTTAAGTCACGCGTGTCCCAGCAGGTATGCGGTAGGCAGCCTCGTTATGCATAATAATGCCCCGAAACCAGCATTAGTAAGTGTTAATCGTCATGCCCGCCCAAGAAGTGTAGTTGCAAATGAATTTCTCTGCATTTTGGAAGAATACTCATCAAGTACCCCAATTGATTTGTAAAGCCATTAAGCTCGCATCCTGACTGGGGGCTACTTGAGTCTACGAGGTCATCAAAGCAATGGGTATTTATTGAGGCGATGTGCTTGCGACTGGAGAGTTAAGGGGCCTATTGAAGAATACTCATCAATCTGAGTCCGTTGAGCAGCGGCCGCTTTCAGCGAGCAGGGCCCTATAAGTCAGTGGTAATGCTTAATTCTATTGACGAGCTATCATAAACCGAATCCACTTTTGACTGTTAATAAAACGAAGAATGATTTTTGCCTCGAGCAAAGCGATTCGCTGATGTCCTTCGCCGCCGTAAATACGCCGATTGAAGAGAGGCGTGAAGCCCCGGGCCATTCGAGGATGCGCGGCGCTGTTCGCTTTCTCGCCGCCAAAGCAATCTCATTGTCGGAGGCTTAAAATGTGTGAAAAGAGACAGAACGCCGATTAGCTCAAAGGGAAGGGTCATTTGCATTTTAGACCACGCCTTTTTTTGTATCGGCGTCGCTGATTGGCCGAGCGGGAATTTTTCTCACTGCGGGCTAACAAAGCCAATAAAGTGGCTGAAATTGATATTATGAGGCGAACAAAACAGATGTTGGGTTGAAAACCAGCAGAACTACGCATAAAACCACTCACTTGCAAGCACTATCCATTTATACAACATGTTGTCGCCATACTCGTCCGCGCATTTCATAATGCAGTATCGATACCAAGCCGAGTCAGGAAAAGAATTCGCACAGAGCCCTTCGCGGCGTTTCCCCGGATTACCGCCATTCCACAGTCCCCGGGTCGCCCTCACAGCTCCGACGGGACTGCCTACCCCCCCTGGGCTCACACCGCCTCAGAAGAGATCTCATTGCGGCTTGCTGTATGCTAGGGAAACATCAACAAGCCCAGATTTGAGAGAATCCCAGGAAAACAGAGGTCAGTAAAGTTTGATGTCAACTCATGCGGTGTTCAATATACAAAATAATATATAGATATCAATTTCACAATTTTATTTAATGAATCATTACATAAAAAATTAACATTCAGTGATTAAGCCTTCATGCATTCACTATAATTCAATTGACAGAAGGGTACTTATATTTTGTTCCGTCCTATCTTAACACATAATTATTATTACATAACCCAAATAAGTTTAAGGGCCCCATTGATTCAATTATATGCACACAATACTTCGATATACCAGTAGAAGATCCCATATGTATGAACCATATCCCCCAAGCATAAATTGTCAGTTGCATCAAAGCCTTTTAATAGCAAATGTTTCCATTTGTACATCTGCCCTGCATGTTTCCATAGCGCAAGCGAAGATAAATAACAATTACTCTGCAAATTGATGGACAAACATAAAATATCGGGTGTCTCATAATTGCGCTGATCGTGTTATAAACGATTTAATTATGGCTCACCTGATATCATAATGGCATAAGCACACACTCCGCCCATTATGCAAGGCCGGTGTTTGTTTTTCTGGTGAGGCATTGGTGTTGTACAGCTACATCCGCACGTGTGTATGCATAGGCCATGGAATTCATGCTCCTCCTCCTGCCTCCTCCTGCCTCCTCCTCAAACCTCTTTCCATGATATAGTACCGTAGTTCGTCCATCTTTTCTGATGGGCCAGGCATGCCGATTATCTCTGTAGATGCGAGATTATCCTGTTAATGACCAAACAGCCCCCAGATATCCCTAATTCCACGCTAATCGTTAGTTCCGCTCGTGTCTTAACGACCTCAAAAGATAAGGTAGATAAGCACTGTTTGTAAACAATCCTCCTTGAAGATTTTCATCCTCAAAAGACAGACATCGCAATTAAATCACGATTAATTTGCACCGCTTCTGAATCTGGCAAATGTCATGGTAGAACTCCATCGCTGAAACTCACAGCTAACAGCACATTATTCCTGAGAAACAATTCCAAAACCCTCAACGAAATTAAAATGAAATAGTAGCCAGACTCGCCTGGCGGGGACACAAAGCAATTATAAAGCATGATTAAAATCGCCACTGTGTCGCATTTGCCTTGGTTCCAATGAGTGCTCCCACACTTCCGAGTAGCCTGTGATCGTTGTTGCATGTTCTTTAAGACGCCCCTGAGCAAATCGTCTTTCTATGTTCTCACAGAAATCTCAGACGAAGACAAACGACGTCGAACCAGGACAAACTTTACAGGGTGGCAGCTGGAAGAACTGGAAAGGGCGTTTCACGATAGCCACTACCCGGACATCTTCATGAGGGAGGCCATCGCGCTAAAACTGGACCTCGTTGAGTCGCGGGTGCAGGTGAATTATTTGTTTTTACTTTTGGATTACAGTGTATATACGATTGTGCGGTAGTGTATAACTTACATAGTATTCAATCAAAAATTAATCCGGGAATATTTTATATAATATTGTTCATGTGTACATTAAGACCTATTAGATAACTCATCTAGGCAAAATAATAGGATGAAACACGGATTCAATGTCTATGAATCAGAAGGTCTTCCCATTAATGAATAGTCTTATCTGTATAGCCCCTGTAGCGAATGTGTAATTGTTGTGCACTTGTAATTCCATAGAGCGCATAATTATTTGAGTTATGGCTGTGGAGCCACGGGGTCCATTGTATATAAAGGAGGCTAGGGATTGTTGGAACATTGACCTTGGGAGCAAGACAAGTGAAAACAACTCACTTTTTAGTTTTCCAAGGCAAACGCAGAGCTCTCATGCAGGAGTCGCGAACGTCAAGGTTCTGATTGTAGTCGAAAAGTGCAACTCCGCTGGGTGCTGAGATCTTTTTAGCGCGGCCATCTGGCCATGGGATATGCAAACCGGCGATTTGTTCCATTCTTTAGACTCAGGAGTTTTGGATACTTGCGCGACAATTGCAAACATTCGGATAAATGTGACAATACACGAGACCAGTTAAAGATGAGTACACGAAAGAAGGGAAGGGCGATTTGGAGCGGGATTTATCTGTTGTCGTTTTCTTTTAATATATATTCAATTCGGATACATCTTCTCTTGAACCAATCAATTGGACATAATTATATGGCCATTTTACAATGTATTCAGGATCGTATGCAATCGACGTGATAATCAATACTGCCGCTTCGTGAAATAAAATTTAACAATCATTCGATTTTATAAGCCGATGGTTAAGCAACAAACAAGCTGTAACACATTATTGAAATATACAGGCTGACCAAAGAAAAAAACCATGATGTGATTACATTGCACACACAATCAACAGCATTGATAAACGCATAAAACATTCGTAAAAGACTCGATATGAAATCACCATCCAGTGTGAATGACCTCTTTATGACCCCTGTGACCCCCCATCATAAAACTCTCTTGTCATTTCTCAGGTCTGGTTCCAAAACCGTCGTGCAAAATGGAGAAAGAAGGAAAACACGAAGAAGAGTCCAGGTCGTCCAGCCCACAACGCCCACCCTCTGACCTGCTCTGGTGACCCCATCTCCGAAGACGAACTGCGCAGGCGCGAAGAACAGAAACTATTGCGGCGCATGCGCAAGAAAGTCGAAGAAGTCAGAGTGCCAAGTACGCCGCTGCAGTCATGTTCTTCGTTCAGCATCGACAGTCTCCTTAACCACACTCCACGCCGCCCGCAGGTCCAGCGACCTCGACCAAACGCTTTGTCATTCACCCAGTCATTAGGCTTCCCTGTTGAGCGCCTACCGACCCCTCCTCCCGAAGAGAGCTCCAGTTCTCCTGTTATGTCAGTCGGCACAAAGAGTTTCGCAGTTTTTCCGGAACCGGAAGTTGCAATTGTTGACAATGGAGTGCAGTCCAGATGAAACGAACAGAAATTGTGTTATTATATTTTTGCCTTTATAATATATTTATATATTTTTTACATTTTTCATACGGTATCCCAATTGAGATAGATTTTTTCTTGTTTGTTATTTTGTACTTGGTTATTGCACGTATGTCAATAAATATATCACATGCATAATTATAATTATATACTTTATATAAAACCTCGACCAATGTGGTCCAAATCGGATTGAATAAATAGCTGAAAGAAGCCCGAGTGGCATGCAATGTGAGGACGAGATGGACAGAGGCTGTTTGCGTGGTCATTAGCCCCTGCGCCGTGCGACGCCCAATGCAGCGACAGCGGCAGCAGGCCATTTGCACACGGAGATGCGTCCGCATCACGCCAAGCATGCGCCATCTTTATTAGAGGATAATTAATGCGAAAGGGCTAATTAATTGGACCCCGGGTCCCGCCCTCGGGAGATCTTCTGACAGCTCCATTCCAAAAGAGCAGTCAGCGCATGCGCGATCCCTCTTACGTAATACTTCTGGCATGGATGTCCGGTGATCGTAGTGCTTGGCGCGAAGGGCGAGGCGCCGGGTCGGCAATGTGCAGCCCTGTGGCAGATTGCCCTCGAAGGACCTGCGCCGAAATTGAAAAGGGACGCTAAGAGGCAGCGTCGGTCTCGGAAGGGTGCGCAACTCTATTAATTTTAATATATTAACATGTCATCGAGTCCAGATAGATTGTAGATGGCCCGCTGATAAGCTCTGATAGAATTAGACCATTGCTGGACGAAACCATGGCAACGTTGACAGCCTAATTCTGGGAAAGGGCGCGTTTGCTTGAGGCCTATTGCCCTGTTAAAGAAAGGAAAGGGGTGCTGAGATGTTGTTTATATCTGTGTTTATTGTACTTACCCTGGTCAAGTTATTGTATGCGTGTGCGTTTATACAAGGTAAGGCATGCATGAGCATTATAGCTTTCAATTCCCTATGAATAAATAACACATCATGAATACACATTATATTAAGCCAAATATCTAGCCATAGCACCCATAATCACACAAGAGCAACAATTTCCCTTTGCAGATCAGTAAATATCTCGAATGGATCCATGTCGTAATGCATTCTTCCCCAATTTTCGCTCAATCCTCGATCTTCCTAAAAACTCCCAAACGTGCCGTTGGCGGAGAAATGACCGCCAAAAACTGAGCTCATTTTCTTTCTGAGATTAATTCCAAAGACCTGAGTCCACACAAGGCTCAATCCCGACGATCTCCCGCAACATTAATTTCGAAGACCTCAGCAAATACTTGCTGAATGTGCTTTTAATTTACTCGGCCCTTTTGCCAATGAGCCCTGTCAACTGTCGTGAACGTCTGGCCATTTCCGGAGAATTGACTGTCACGTGATCTATCCCGTCATCCTCTCAGTGTGTGTCTTGTCAAGGTCTCGAATGAACAATATGCTACTTAGTAGTCGATGTCATTCGCCCATTCATGTATTCCTACACCAAAACGCACTCCTTTTTTTCCATCCAAAATTCACAAATTACAGATGATGCACGCAGTGCAGATAGTTCATTGTCATTCCATCCCACTTCTCACTATAATCCGTTTCAGAATCCTAATTCCGACGGATCAAAAAGCTACAAATCCCGGTGGTTAATAATTAAGACCCAATCATGTCGGGATCCATATTCTTATCACCATTTATAGTAATACAATTACATCATAGTCCGGAATCCCGTGATTGGGTCATAATGCGGAGCTTCGTCAGATGACGACATTTTCGATTCATCAATATTCATGAGGAAGCGGGGCGGGCAGGCATCGTGCTCCGCGGCGGCAGGATCCGGTAATTGGCTTGCCTTTTTGTAATGCAATTAATTCGAGATCAGTTACACATCTCCGGAATCCTTCGTTGACGGAGAGAGGCACTGCGCATGTCCAAGGCAGATTCACGGTGCATGTGCCTGAGATGGCTGCTCTCATGCGCCCCCAACGAGAGATGCAGGCTTTAATCACTTTTGTGGTTTGCGCGATGCTTGCCTGCAGCCGAAGAGACATTTGCAATCAACTGCCTGCGTATACATAAGGTGTACAAGTAGATGAGTATGAAGTATATATTATAAGTTATAATTAGTGCGGCAATAATTTCGGAGATGGATAGGTTTTGTATTTTAGACTATTATATACCACATAATGCATGCAATGAATGACCTGTGGTATTTCATGCATACCAGGCGTCAGCTTGATTTGAAACAAATCGAGAAATTTCATAAGTGGCCATTGTAGCAATTAATCAGCATCACACAGAGAGCGATCCGATTGCATTCCCTGGAATCCAACCAGGGACTACGTGGGTGTGGGCGATAATAGGTTGACGGAGGCCACGGTATCCGGAATAAACATCCGGAATGCAATCACTTAAAAAGCTCGCTTGGCTCCTTTTCATAACATGCATGTATAGCGGCCCAGGCGCCAGTCCAAGGCACTGGAGTAAAATCAATGGTTCAAGCACCCGGGAAAGAATACCATCAGCCATTGTAGATCAGTGTTTGCGCCGTGATCCATTTAAGGCGTTTGTTACCTTGTTCGATGATGGTGTCACTGATCAAACACTCAGTACAACAAAACCTGCGTATGAAAATTGATCGATTTGTAGCCATTAAACAAAATACGTAATTATTATACGTAAGCTCAATTTATAAATTCATGCAAAACTGCAAAAATTAATTCCAGATCGCGAAATAAGTATGCTACTTGTCTAATAATAATTTTACGAGTGAAAAGTTTTACTGTTGATTAAAAATTTGACTGCATCTACCTGGCTGTGTCAGAGGACCCGGTCATGAAATAATAATCTTTTGTCTGCGTGTCCTTCACTGGATTAACGGATACGCAAACATATCCAGGGCCAAGAGATATGAAGGACTCTTCATCAACAAAGCTCCCGCAGGTTTCTTCACCTAATAATGCTTAATTATTGACTGAGGGCGGTGAGCACATCATTATGTTGCTTGGATTAAGTGGCTTCTGTTTGGTTTTCATTGATTCATTTTTTATTCAGACTCCACCAATGTAACACGATGAAGTGAGGACGCATTGTACAGGCGGCTCCGCTTGGCTGCTACTGATGCTATTATTCGGATGAAGTCTAAATTTGACTTAACTTGTGGACAAGTTCCAATTCCATATAACGTGCATGTTAAAACATGAAAGTGTCACTCAGTGAGTGAGTGGAAGACCATTGCATGGATTTCCGATGCAAATATAGGTTTGACTCACCGTTAGAACTTTCACATACCCTTAATTGTATGCAATGATATTCCCAGAATAACGTACCTTTAGATCGGGACTTGGAATGGAGGACCTATTGGTGGTGCAATTTCGTTTGTCAAATGCAATGAGACATAAGAGCCAAGAGCAGCAATTAGAAGAAGGAGTTTTGATGGATTTCATTTGTGATTTGCCAGATGATGCATCACGGAAGCCAATTGGTGTGTACACGCGAGTAATTATTTACAACATTCAGATCTGTGTTCAGAATCAGTTCAGAGTCTGATTGATGTGTGCAATCAGCAAAAGGTGGCCGCTGCGGTGGTCAGCAATGACCACAAACACTTCGCCTCGTTATCGAACCAATTTGAAAGCGATGACGAGATCTGGTCGACTCCTGCTCTAGCTGGGCGTCGATCAATTTTTGCCAAATGAACTGACAAAACAACTCATCAATTACCCTCATTTGGACGCTCCCTGACTTTGTTGCCTCGGTGCGATGTCGGGCTCGCAACTGAGAATCTACAGCTGGCAAATAAATGTATACGAGGAAGGGTCGAAGTATACGCTGCACCACTTAGCCAGAATATTCGAGAGTTCTTGTTCTCTTAAAGAGGGTTGCTCTACATGTATGTATACATTTGAAAATGCGAAAACCAGCAATTCAAAGTCGCACTTGGCAAGAGTGACATTTGCCTAATAGCCCTTAAAATGGACAAGGGGTCGTTGTCCACTCGCCACTGGTCAAAGAACCACTCGAAAGAACAATAGCCATGGAATCCTAGAAATTACCTTTGACCTTGTAATAACACTTGACCTAGATGCGACCTGCTTGACCTCTGCACCGTAAGTTCCACGATTTGACCAAATGCCAAGAACATTTCCTCCAAGATTCTAACGACCACATCTAAGAGATCCAGCTCGATTCTATCCATAAAGGAGTATTAAATATGACGAAGGTTGTGCTTTGAGATGGTCATCCCCAATTTTAGCATTTTCATTGCAGCTTCCTATCAAAGTGCTTTGATGGTCGGTCGATTGCTCGAAGCCGCTGCAAATCGCGCACTTGACGCCCTCCATCTGTGCGCATGCGCGTTGATCCTAATTTTATTCTGATCCGAGAAGAATGGAACAAAATGAAGGTAGAGGGGGTGGAGGTTATTGTTATAGATTAGAGAATATACCGGTTAGAAATGTTCATATCGTATAATTATGTGGTCCATCATGAAGTCAAAAGTTCACGCAGAAGCGAGAAAAGAGGCCTCATGAATGCACGCAGGCCATATCAAGCAATCCCTCGTTTTACGACCAAATCTGGTGGTCCTCTGTGAGAATTATCGACTATCTGATGCTACTCCTTAATTGGTGTCGCCTTTATTTGAGAAACGGTTCCTGTAATACGATCTTCCATGATGGCACTTGAAGAAAACAACAAAAGGTCGAGCTAAAGATGAAAGTTGTGGACAATAACTCACAACCAATGCGACAGTTCAATTTGAAGACCAAACACAGCAAGTCTCGAAAGATCACGACCCCACTGATTAATTCTCGCTGATATCTCGCGTTGTCTTCCGAGAATACTTCGCAAGGGATTATGGGAACGTCACCAAGACATCCAATCCGGCAAACTTCCCATTGCCAGTCCGGTGCGGGATAGGGTCAAAAGTTAACCACCATTTTAGGTCAAAGGGGAAAGATGCCTCGAAAAGAAACTTCTAGAGATATCATCCCATAATGGCTGAAACAAAGGAGTTGGCTAATTACAGCCGGCGGTTGAAGGATAGCCACAACCTAAGAACTGATAACAATTCATTAATCACAGGGCCTAATTAATGATATGCAAATTCCATGCAGCGCTTGGAGTACTTTATAAACGCGCAGGCGTGGTTTTGGCCTCCTGTTCTATAGAATTTCAGAGACAGACGGATGACACTTGGGGTGTGTCTTCAAAATGGCCGCCCTTCTTCAAGATGTCGACGCCATTATTTTTTAAGGAGTTGGGAACTTTCTTCGCTTATTTCACTTAATCCTGTGTTGATACCCTGTAATTTCTGCACCATAATGTCCAACACGCCTCCTTCACTATGGATTAACATAATTATTATAATGATCGCCATAACATGTGTCGAGGAGATTGTGCTTGGCCCTTCTGAATGCAAAGAGTCTTTTGTATGCATGAATGCAAGTGCAGGGATGTGAAACTTTGAATTACGTGAAATATTATGAAGCAAATGCACGGGTGTCATAATGATATGATTGTAATGTTACAATAATGTATTTGATGCATGAGACATAATATACACAGCTTGGAAAAAGGTGGGATGTCGAAGCTGGGAATGAAAAAAAAAAAAAAAAATATCGTATGATTATTCCATTACAAATAGGTATTGACTGGGGTAAGTATTTAAGTCAATAAGTCAAGTTGTAATTATGTGCACCCGTATAGCATGTTATATCTAGTGCTGGCTGAATTATGTTTGTGACCATAATATACAGTAATGTTATGCATATATACACCCTGATAATCACACGAATGATCAAAAGCAAATTTTACATACCAAAAAAAAAAAAAAAAAAGAAAAAAGAAAAAGAAAAAAAAAAACTAAAGAATTCATTTTTCGAATTAACTTTAATTACATAAACTGGTTTTGCTGTGTGCATGCGGGGCTGCTGTATTGAAGTATTGAGTGCATTCGACTACAGAGGCATTTTGAATAATTCATAAATGCCTCAATATGAGTTGTATAAAGCAATGATTCGATGATGCACCAGGGACCATTGTTTTCAGATTTGTACTTCTGGGAAACACCATGATGGTCCGTTGAATATGTGTGCATGATCATCCATTATTTCTTAATGAATGCATAGACATTTATCACTTTACTCTGTCAAAATAAAATGCGTGGATCGGGGGTTAATAAAGGTTCGTGACATAGCGTTGAACTACATAACAAGGAAACCAAGAGGGCAATCTCCTCCGATTTTGTGAAATCGGAGCAGAGGTGGCGCCGCACAGTGATGAGCCAGGTTCCACCCTGACCGCTCAGGCTAAGACAATGTTACATAACATAAGAGATCGCAGTGTCACTTCGTGTTATGCTTAGTATACGTTTGATCTCTTTGGTTGCACGCATGATTCGCGTTCAAAAGGGTCATAGCAAATGAGCTCAAATCGTT
>KB309986.1:29372-78618 GCA_000328365.1 Capitella teleta
ATAAGTTTTAACATTACGGGAGTCCACAATTCTGATTCAGACTGTATGTATTTAATTGGAGACTTAAGAGATTGCACTTCGGTTAGGTACTCCTTTCTTTAGATTGAAAGTCCAACACTATACCGCTGAGCTAACCATGTAATGGACTGGCTTTGAATTTGGATTCAAGACAAACGCAGGTGTCATTTTTTATCAAGCAATTTGTGTTCAATGCAATAGAATAAAAAGTCATTTTAATAAAATTTTAAAGAAAGGAAGAGATTTTACAGGTATTTGACTAACTATTACTTTTATTATCATTCATACTATTATTATATAGTATAGTTGTTTTATTTATATTTAGTATACTTGTTTTTATTATTATTTAGCATTCTTGTTTTTATTAATTATGTCATCATGTAACATATTTTTGGTATTTTCAGTACTCGACATAATTCGATAATAACCCTCTATCGCCCTTTCTTTCCAATCTCTTATTTCTTTCTTTCATTTTTTTTTTTTTTTTTTTTTTTTTGATTGACTCATGCACTGTATTCCAGACTTTCAAGTGAATGATGCAATATCTATTCTAACATTGTTAATTTCTTACGGACGTTAACGAAATTATTTTGATCGGTGGGCGGCACAGATGCATTCACATATGGTTCCATAGCTTGGCGCAAAACTAGTATCGCACTACAGTGTATAATATTATATCATCACTCAGGTTTTATTTAACGTGAAATCAACATTTGCGTGAGCTTCAAAGGCCAATCAACAGGATTTGCTGGAGTCGCAGTTCCAGTGGCACATGATATTACATAATTATGGGGTGAGAAATCAATGCCTTCAATTTGTTCCTGGGCATTTTTGATTTTGAAGTTTTGAAGCAATCATAAATTGGTATTTTTCATCTCTCGTATGCAAACCGGTAAATGTTCTAAATAATAACATATCTTACTAAAGCCATTAATTAGTAATAATTGCTACCTGTAATCATTTCGTTTGGACCATTATGGAAACCGAGCAGCGGTCAGATTAGTGAGCATTAGTAACCATACAGTAGTCTCGCACTAACAACAGTAGATACTTATATGGATCAAAAGTCCTTTTATTTTGTAATGAAATCGTACCTATATCATGCAAATTCGACCGATTGAAGTGAGTGATGCGAACAATCAAACAGACACCTTATTAATTATAATAAATGTATAATTAAAGGTTTCTTTAGCATACTCTACTCAAAGAATAACAAGAAATTCACACAAAATGCATACAGTTGAGCTGAGAATGTTATTTCAACTACTCATTTCCATTTGGATGAGAACAACTTGACTCGGATGAGTATATTCATGTATATGCATGTGCACTGGCATAAATTGTGTACGTAATTACTCCCCATAATCAAATAAGCACGTTAATTTTTTTTTTTTCGACTACTCTTAACCCGTTACAATAGTTCTGAATCATTGCAAGCATCACCATAATGATTGTGTACATAGTTGCATGCATGTACATCGACGGGGTAATTAAATTAATTGATGATTCTTTAATTCATACTTAAAAATAAAGTATGATGGGCGCGTGTATTTAAAATGATATATACATGAAATTAGGACTTTGTTTGCAAATTGCTGTTTCTTTAGTATGCAAATGCGGGTATACTCTGTTCTTCAGTTTTTCTAGTGTGTATGAATAACAAGGAATTCACCTGCAATGCACTGCTAGCAATTAGACTGGGTCGTATGCGTAAACTATCAGAAGCTGGAATTTACCTCCCGGGTATAATTGTAAAACCAAAACGGAACGGAATAAATGGATTTCAACCCAAAGATTTGAGCGCGCGAAATCAGTTCCTAGCGCTACCGCTCATTGCTTGGGAATTCCTAATCGTTTCCCCAGAATTAATATGCGTCGTAATGACTGAGCAAATTTGACGTCGCGTTCACAGCATCGTGCTGGCTCGAAATACAAAATGGCGACCGGAAAGGAAGTGGACAGGCGGAAAGTCAGCCTGAAGGCCATATGCCGTTGAGTTTCCTGTCCTGCTCATGCATAAATTCCTTCTTATCTTACATTAGAGCTCGGCTCAGCAAAGGAAAAAAGACGGAATTCGCGGTTCATTGCATTGAGTGAGCGATAATCGGATAAGAATCGCAGTCGTGCAAATAAGAGGCGGCGAATAGCGTACGCATCTGGTCTCTCAACAGCCCTGCGGGCATGAGCGCAGATTTCGACTCCTCTGCTGGACAGGGGGCAGTTCGAACTCTGAACTCTAACCCTGCAATGACCTATAGAGATTGAAGAAGCGACGTGATTGATTTTCTTTCGCTACCGTCGGCCGGCATTCACTGTCCAGTGAGTTTCACCGAACATGACGAAGTTTTCAGAAATGCCCATTAGCGTGCGTAACATATACCTTCGTCTTTCACTGGCCAGTTGACGTCCATGGTTTAGGGAATCACATCTCACCCTTTGCTTAAAGAGAAAAAAGGCATTCAGCTCCCTGGCCACGCATGCGCATTAATGCACATATGGAGCGCAGAGGCCACTTCCGATTACCTCTCTCGTACGTCGCCTTTAGCGCGGGCATTGGGCCTCCTCCAGTATGGGTGACAAAACTGCTCCATTATCGCCAATGACCTATTGCCAGACACCCACAATGGCATGGTCAGCTTAATGATAATCTAATAGAATGTCAGTACGAAGACCATTTCGGCACAGAATTCAATCCCAGAGTTGCTCACCCAAATGATTCCTAATCATTTACATGTCACTTTTATTTATGATCCAATCTCGTCGTTTGCTCAGCCACGAAGCGTAAGACGACGCTCTCACAACGAGGCTCCCTTCTTCTCACAACGAGGCTCGTCTTTTCCCGCCACATGGGCCATTTCGCTGTTCCCGAATCTCTTGATAACGCATTCGAATGGATTCGCACTGGAACCATAGGGAAGCTGCGCTCGCCATATTATTATCCCATCAGAGATTTAAGTCGTTTAACGAGGGTGTATTGGACCACTAGTATTTGTGATACATCTGTTAAAGTCTCTTTGATGTTCTTGTCGGCAACATTGAAACATGCACCAACCAATGTTGACATGAGAAGCGAGCAAATTTGTTATTAACAACTTTGGTCCATAGATTTTTGTCTTATTAGAGTATTTGAACATTTTACGATCAAACATTCAATCATTTAAACGATCCTCTATTCACTGATTGTTCCTTGGAACACTTTTACGAGGTCTTATATTTGGGGAGCATGAAAGAATTGCACGAAAAAAAAACTTAAAAGAGAAATGTTATTATGTGGTCTACTATAGCTTGTTCAACTGACAGCATCAATCGATAATTATCGCTCTTTTCTTTTTCTGTAGCAAGATGGCGTCGTGCCCCGTGCAGCTGAGTCCCCCTCGGATGGATCTAATTGTATTTACACATCTTTGCGATGTATTCATGCGCGCATGTCAACAAACATCCCAGGGTTGAGCTATAATTGCTACAATTGAGCCTATCAGATTTCCGCCCTGATCCCATGAAAGGGATCTGTTTTTTTATGATCCCAATTTGGGCGACCTCAACATCTTTGTCGCGATGAACACTAAAATGTAGCCACTTGAAGACAGAGGAATTCTAGGAAAGCGTTAATCGCGCGTGAAAGCAGCCGTCGCGCACAGGTGCCAGGCAACTGATTGACACCTTTGGGACTTTGTAGTTCGGCGTTTTACCCGGATTTCACCTGGTGGCATTGTTCCTCGCAGGAGGTGTTGAAAGTCTTGTGTTCAAGGCGAGAAAAACACCACGATATTTGACGCGTTAAAGCTTCGGAGAAAGTGATCCTGGATATGAAGAGGTTCAAATTCAAGGAAAAAAAAATATAAAAATTTAGAATCAAACACGACCTATTTGATCGAATTACATTTTCGTCTTTCTTTTGGGGGCTATGTATATATATATATATATATATATATATATATATATATATATATATATATATATATATATATACGGTGAACCGTACATCCACGATACTTGCGTATATGTAATGATGCATGCCTATGATGCCTCCATTTTTTTCTCTCTTTAAACGCATGAATTCTGCACTGTGGCAAGTTTCCATTCGCAAGTGGTCTAATATGTGCAATTTTTGCTGTTGGTATTAACTAACGCAACAATAATATGTTTTTTTTTAGTTTAATTCTAGCCTATCAGAATAGACGACAGGAGCATAGCACGCAAAAGTCACAATGCATGCGTGTACTAAAGAACTATAAAATCTGTGTGCATCTAGATCTGTTCCCTTCAACAAAATAAAATATTAATAAAAATAAAAAATAAAAAATGAAATAAAATATTCATCTCTCAGGAACATCGTCTATCATCGACCGTGAAAATCAAATACGCGGAACAGACCTCCGAAACGGAGCCACAGAGGAAGAAGAACTTATGATTTATGAACGCGTAAAATGCCGGCATTTTCGCCCCCTGCCCCGGAGGAGAGAGAGGCGCAACGCGACGAACACAATCATCTGATCATCATAATATACCAGATCTCAAGAAAACTCTCATTCTCCTAAATCTCTACTCGTCATAGAAATAAATCAACAAGTAGTATCAACACAGACGGTATTACTATAATTATCATATGCATAATTCTTGAATATTTATCACCTTTCACCTTATCCATCAGCATTTTTCTCATGTACCCGCCATCATACACCCCTTTTGGGAATCATATTTATCGTATATCCTTATGTTATGAGGCATCGAGTAGTTCAGTCGACTTGACTGCCTGCGTGAAGCTAATTCTATGTCGCGTGGCAAGGTCGAGGTCCCGAATGCGGGGCCCCTAAAGGCCCACGAGGCGTTATGATTGTGAGTTATTTATATAATTCCTCGGTTACTCTGGAGTGCTTCCCAAATAACAAGGTTGGGCGCTGTGTGTTACTGTCTATACGTGACATAGCACCAAGATCCTTGGACGAGAGTAGGGTATATCCTCGGTCCCGGGTTTCTGCTCTGGTGTCCAAATGACACAAATGAGCATTGGCGTAAAACCACACTGTAATGTTCATGTCGAAAGGGGAGAGGCAAGACGAGGGGGAAGGAGAAGGAAGCGTTCGATGAGCGCCAATTCCCATCAGCGGACGTTTGAACCCTTTTCAATCTTTGTCCGAAGCGGATCGCTGCTTCGTGGCTGTTTTCGCGCCCAAATAGCCCTGATGGAAACGGGTCTTTAGCGGGTGCTGAGGCGCAGTCGTTACGCGAACGACCTGTGGCTCGGATCAACACAGCTCATTCGAGTCATCGGCATCGATTCTGCGTTTGTTTCCATTTGAACGCAGCGGGAAACAAATTAGCCAATGACATTGATTGGTTAAGAGTGATTTCTCTGAATCCGTTAGCTGTGCGTATCCGTGGGGTTTGCGTATTGATTCACAGAGAACATGTCAATAATTATATCTGTTCTTTTAAGCGAATAATGCATCACAATATAATCAGATGAATGATCAGAATCGCATTGCACTGACGAGAGTCAGTGCTTGAATGTTTTTGTCAATGCTCGCGTCTGTACGTAGCGTATCCGTAATTACGCACATAGAAGAAAGTCGAGTGATGTATTATTTATTGCTGCATGATCCCATCACCTAATACCCTTCGGGATGTGATTGCGGGCCTAATTCTTTGGCGTTGGATGCTTGATCCAACTAAATGGAAAGTGAAATGCTATCGATGTCATTTCTCATTATGGAGATTAGGTTCCTGGGAGCAGACAAGCGAGAACTGAGTGGAAATATTCATGGCTAGGCTCCAGGCTTCTCTAAGTCCTGCATCGCTAACGAACGCTGCTATTAGCATGTGAATTGCTGCATGGAACCCAAGCGCTAAGCTCCGGCAAATTGAATATGGAAAGTGAAAAACTTGATTGCTTGGTGGTTTTCTGTCTTGTTGCCCCATGTGGGTGATCTTTGTGCTTTGGGTGGAGCGATGTCTGTGCGGTGTCCGCATACGCGGAGGGTTGTTTGCGATTGTACACAAGTGCGTATACTCGAACCCAGCAATAATATTATTGGGTTTTATGGGGTGGTTTTATGTAATTGTCATGCAACTTTATTTTTCTCGAGTTAAGTATAAAAGAAAGGAATTCACTTCTGTTTCATTTCAACTGATGTTGTCGGTGTAATTGTCAACAGTGGATAATGAAAACACGTAATTATTTAACGCATGGTCTCCATTGCTTCTCCTTTCCATTGCTGTTTCTTCGCGATTTAATTTTTTTTTCTTCAAGGGGACGCTGTTGACCACTGCGCCATTTTGGAGGAGTGATAAGCGCAGAGGATGTCCTTTCACCTGTGCAAAACACTTAATGCACTTGCACACTTATTCCTTGCATAATATGCACCGGTTTTTTTTGTTTTTTTTTTGTTTTTTTTTTTGTTTTTTTTTTTGTTTTTCGTCTTTTTGACTTTTGACTTTTGACTTTTGACCACACCAGAATGAACGACGTAATTTATGGATATGAATTAATATGATATCTGAAGGATTAAAATTAGCGTTTTACATAATCCACTCAAGGTCATGCAAAGATGGCATTGAAAACAAAAAGGGTTTTGTGCTCAACAAAATGCGGGCGTCCATCAACCATTACTAGTTCTTCATTCAATTTCATGACCATTGTACACGCAATAAAGCGCATTATAATTTTTTTTTTCATGATTTGATGCTGGTCAATTGTGTTTGATGTACGCGTGACCAGCATTAATTTAATCACTGAGCATGAAGGGAAACTCAACTCTCGCTGGAAACAAACTTTGATGGTCAGACCCGTATGGCTCATAAATCATGCTTGGGCACTGGGCATTTGCCGGCCCTGGTCAATCAACACAGATCCCACGCTTAGGTCTAATGTCCGGCACTGACCATCGGCTGTGGTCATTCTGATGACATCTTGACGTGCACAGCCCAAATCCCCTGATCCCGCCTCCTTCGCCTGGAAAACCATCAACGTGTACCTTTTGTAGCCACGGCCAATCGCACCAACTCACCGAGATCAGAAATCAGAAAACAATAAAGATGCAAATAGGGGATCTGAGCGGATCTCCCCTGTGCCATCAGATGCTGCAATTAACAAGGACTTGGTCATTTGCCCTGGCCTGCAATGGTCAGTTGCCTTGATGCAGTGGACACTCCGCTTGTGGGCTGCTTGTGGGGTTGAGAGGGCAAACAGTGCTGCCCCGGAATATCCCATGACGCACATCATATGTAACCGAATGGCTCCATTCGCGCGATACATTGCTGATTATATTATTTGTATAAAAAGTGCTTCTCATAGATAATTTAGTAATTTGGTTAATGTGCTTGGTATAAACGTTCCTCTAATAACAAACAATACTAAAGTACACTGTATGTAATTCATCTTGATGATATAGATATACATAGGCTGATATCAGCCCTGGTGGTTAACCATGAGATGGAGAACATTGACACCTTTGCCTTCAAAGTTTTGGACTAACATCAGACGACCATCGACCATGCTGTTACTGTATTAAAGTAGAAGAACGTCGGATTCAGATGACGTCGGTCACGCAATCCATACTCATTCAACAGGAGCCGAGGGTGTATTCGGAAGTACCCCCTCACCCGCTATCTACACGTATAACGACAGGATTTTCGGAGGTGCGAAGTCCATTGCTTCGATCCAACAACCTTATACAACTGAAAGCAGCTATATACAGGTATATGATTGACATCTTGTCACGTATTTATGATACAATTTATATTGCAATAGGGCAGACGTCGAGCGTGGCAAGTGTGACGTCGTAGATTTTTCTATTAGCCGTACGTAGGGATAAACGACTCTTACTACAGAGTCGAGCAGGACCGGCACAACGTCATGACAGACCTATGCATGAGGGTGATTTAGGGAGTGCAAGCTGCATGTGGCAGCTGAATGAACTCATTCGTCAGCAATTCGTACGTGCGTAGAGGTTCTACGTCAACAGAGGAAGCTCCTTTCAAGAGAACAGCGCCCCGCACAAGGGGATTTACCTGCGCTGTTTTGATGCATTGGTGGCACCGACACCGCATGATAAAAGTGCGGTTTATTTTACGAAGGTGGGAAACAATTCATTAACTGTGCCTGACCTCAATGCTGCTGCTGCAACGCCGGCTGAAGGCGACACAAAGACAGCGATGAATCTTGGATGCTACACACCCGTATCTTCAATTCTTCGTATCTGACAAACCCTCAATACTTGAGTGAATCACCTGTCACCTGAACCTAAGTGCCGATGTTTTGTTCTCGCAGGACACCAGAACGAGATCTCCACGTTTGTCTTGCAATGCAGTCACAACTCAAGTGGGAAGGGATCATTGATTATTGGATGCGAAATGTAACTTAGAAAAGGCATGCTCCCTTTGTTTTGTTCCTTTGCACAATAGGTCTCGATCTTTCCAGAATTGTCTCGGCCAGTGCTCGAATTTCTCTAGTTTCAATGCGAACACTGAATAATAAAATTAGAGTGGGCTAGGGTTACCAAGTCACCTTCAAATGGATATCCCATCTTCTGCCTTACTCGGGAGAGGAATCGTCGAGGGTTTTAATGGGGCCGTTAATGATTTCTTCTTCAGATAGTTGTCAATACATTGAATTTTCTTCAAGTGTTCCTTCCGTGTCGTTGCAATTGGTTTTGGCAGCTCTTCATCAAAGATCTTAATGTTCGGCCTTTGTAAGAACTCCTTGATCATTAGAATTTGTTTCGTACAAAAGATACAGGTGTGCGAGATTGAGAGCCTGGTGAGAGGGCGAGATCGGGACATGGAAACACAGCATATATCATGATTTGATAATTGAGGGGGTGGGGGTGTTAACAGAGCAGAACCAGCTGCATCAGCATCAGAGATGGACCATATAGGAGTGGGGATGAGTGAGCTTTACACGGATTGTTACTTGCAAACCAATTAAACCCAATGAAGAATTGGAAATGCCCTGTTTAGCCGAGAGGAAGTCAGAGACATCCAGAGCGGATATGCTCCCATGGCAGTCTCAATGATATACTCAGTGTTTCAACCCGATGCATGAAATCAAAGACCTAAAACCTAATCAAACTACGCAAAGCACTTGAGAAGAAGTCCATGTCATACATTGGGGCCATGCAGGGGTTGTCACGACTTGAGAACCAGATTAAACCATATCGCACTAGCTGGAATGCAAAACAGTGCGACTTTTAAATTTTGGCCCCATCGTACTTAATGGTATTTGTAGACTGTCGATCTCATATCCATGCCCACATTATCCAAATTATTGGCATACATCACGTATATGCCTATTGGACCAACTTACTGCGCAGGCAACACAATACAATCACGCATGATATCACTGTAAACAATTTTCCCGTATGAACTTCTTTCGTGTACGAGCACAACTGCTAATACCTATATATACAACTGCATAGAGCACAATATTTTCCTGATCTAAAACTTTTACATTGTACTCACGTATACGTCTACGTAAACCGATTTTGTGATTTAAAATAGGCTTAATTAATCGTGGTAGGGAATAATTGTGAGAAACGAATAGTATATTGTTATATTTATAACTCGAGATTAACCTTAAGGGCTTAATTTCTAGTCTTTGTATTCATTGGTTGATCCCACATAACATGAACCATGGTTGTTATGTCTACTCACCTGGCCGATTGCATCACTATGAGGCATGATTACGTGCACCGTGCATGCATCATGAAATCATGATGGCTGTTGAGAGGGTGCCATAACGACATATGATTGGCGCCATTTCACACGGGAATCATAGTGCAATTTTTAATTGCACTGCATTCTGTTTCATGTTATTACAACCCATTTTCGTTGTGAGAAAAAACAAAAATGGTGAGAAAATCGATATTCGTCGAACCAATATTTTAAAGGCATTGATCACTTTATTCTACGTAACGCCCAGACTGTAAACATAATGCTACCAGTATTATGGTCAATTTGAGCATTTCTATTTACCATGTATTGTTGTTGCTTTTACAGCACACAGAAGATTCTGGTGTTCTCCGTAACACATATTCCAGTCTTAAAATTCATTTGAATCTGAGATTGTGATAATATATACATGTATGTACAACAGTACTAGTTAGTATAATATATGTAATAAGATGGTGTTGATAATTTGTTTTACTCGTGAAGCGATTTATTATTATGTACATGTAAAGTAAATGTGTAGACCACTAAACCATGTCTTCATTCGATTTCGTGTCAGTAAATGGAGATGCATCAGGCCATTCGTTCATCCAAACGAGAGAGCCTATGTATAAATTCACAGCAAAGCATGTTCGGATAATATAATACAAGGGGAAATTGATTTACGTGAGGGTGCTTATTTTGTTTCTTAAACTTTCTTTATTTGAATGTACATGCTTGCTTTGGTTTTTGAATAATTGTTGAATATGTAACAAGCGCATAGTTGCTGCACCTTAATAATCATAATCACTTTCCAGGTGGAAGTTGTCCTTCGGGAGTTTCCAGCTGATTGCTTCAACTTTCGTCTGCAAAAACTGCAAAGTGCATGATCCATGAATAAAGCGTTTTTACCAAAGTCATCTCAATTGATGTCAGGATAAAATGAAACTTGAGACATTCATCGCTATAAATATGTTTTTTTTCTTTCTTAAATAACAAATTGTTGTGCATGACAATTACGGCATAAACACACAAAATAACCAATCACAAAATGCATTAAAAAAATGATTGAAAAGAAAAACGGGAAAAGCCGAGGTTCAACAAAAGTCCTGCGCAGACTGAGCTGCGATGTCGAACATCTCCAGGCGAAAAAAAAAAAAAAAAAAAAAAAAAAAAAAAAAAAAAAAAAATTAACTTAAAAAATTAACATTCATCATCATCACTCGAAAATTTGTCCTATAAAAAAAAACTGTTCATAAATGACTCGGAGGTTTGCACACACAAAAATTGCACAGTCAGCAGGTTTCTTATAGTAATGAAATAGAAATCAGTGCACGTCACTTATGGCTGCGGCAGTGGGGGCGGCGGGGGAGTGGAGGGGGACTCCATTGGACTTGTGGTTGGGGCGTCGGTTGTCTCGCTCCTTGGTGGAGACTCTGACCTCGTGGCTGGATGGACGTTGTTCTCGGCGTCAGACATCGGACAGGGCTCTCGGCCGTCGGGGTCGACTCGGAATCCGATCGGTTGCGTAACAGGAAATAAAGGACTGTAGCCGAATGGGGCCTGCAGCTGCATCGACCTACTCGCTTGCACGCGGGGGTACTTGCAGTTGGGGCGGCGACCACGAGGGACACGTGGGGTCTCCAGGAGCCGCTCGATGCTGAACATATGCGATGTCGACGGCTCCTTCTTCTCATCATCGGTTGAGACGACATCGACAATATCTGACGACTGGTTGCTTTCGTCATCGCGGGAGATATCCAGGCCGGCGCTCTTGCGTTCGGCCATTTTGCGCATGCGTTCTTCCTGCTTCCGGCGTTTCTTTTCCATCCTCTCCTGGTCTCGCTTTCGAAGTTCGTCCTCTGGGATGGGGTCTCCGGAGCAGGTCTTGGGGTGGGCGTTGTGAGCGGGTCGTCCTGGTCCTTTCTTCGTGTTCTCCTTCTTCCTCCACTTGGCTCGGCGATTCTGGAACCACACTTGGATTCTCGACTCGACCAGGTCCAACTTCAGCGCGAGAGCTTCTCGCATGAAGACGTCTGGGTAGTGACTGTCCTGGAACGCCCTTTCCAGTTCCTCCAGCTGCCATCCTGTGAAGTTCGTTCTCGTTCGACGTCGCTTGCTGGCTTCGTCACCATCGAGATCTTTCGGAGAATCTGCCGAAAAGAAATTAACAAATTAATTATGGCCATTTAACTAGCATTGGATGTTATTGGGTGTACACAGAAACAATAATTATGTGATATGCATTGTGTCCATAAGTTGCTAATCAAGGTCACACACAATTACAGTAGACGACTACAAAAGTATTGTAACAATTATTTACATACTCATAAATAATAATGCTATGAATTTTTGCATTGCAATTTCATGCATGCATGAATTCAATAACCTAGTAACTATCAACTGTATTGGTACGGTACATGTAATACCTTGAATTGTAACCTCGAAAACTCGATATTTTTAGTGTAGTGGTTGTTGCATTTCTGCAATTTTTTATTTATTTTTTATTTTTTTTTTTTTATTTTTTTTTTTTTTACCTTCGTCTACTGCATGTATCTTTAATTGTGGATTGTGGTACGGCTAATAATATCTTGGCAACTTTATCAACTCGATACTAGTAGAATAGCAGTTGATTGCAATCCTGCAGCGCAAATGGCCCCCCAAACAGCAATAACCTTAAGAGTCCGATTCACGTGTTCGCTGAGGCCTCAAAAGCCCCCAGAGACTTCACTCCAGAGGGGGGGGGGGGGATCACACTGTTTGAAGGGAGCGCGACAATGTTTATAAACAGTGTAATCGCTTGTTGAAAGCGCGTTCAGATCTCGGAGATAGCATAAGCATCATCACGGTAATCTCACAGAAACCGCTTCGGAATCGCTGTAGCTCATTTGCATAACTCGATTCCTGGCCAATTACATGTATCCATTAGGGGCTGATCACCTGCAGGATTAAACCGTCTGCCTCTGAGCACCGAGTACCTGTGCGGGACCATTCGATACACCCGCATGCGTTCGGACGAATCTGAATTTTTAACAAATATAATTGTTGTGTTTGAAGTTGTCGACTCGTCATGAATTTTTAATTCAAAATGATGACTCGATCAATTCAATTGTTGCAGAAACTATGCTGCTGGCGCCTGGTGAAGCGGCGCGCACAACACAAACCAAACGAATTACAGCTGCTCTACTTTAGTTTGTGCCTTGTTCTGTGTGCTTTGCCTTGCGTTCGGCACGAGTACCTGAAGTTCGTCGTTATTAAGAGACAATGCGTATGCTATCCTGTGTGCAATGTAATAATACCATTACACGTCATACATGATTAGCTAATGAGAAAAATTAGTTCAGCGTTCCATCATCCAATGCAACGATGATCTGATTAATGTTGAGATTGACTGAAATTGTCCGAACGCATATACAGGTGATGAATGGCAATTGGAGCTAATAAGTGCACAGGTGTGGCGAGGTGAGCGTTCTCGGGATCACATCCTTTAAAGGTCGAAGGTATATTTTGTGTTAAGCGTTGAGTGAACAGCAAAATCTGAACACTCACTCTCATAATTGGGCTGACTGATTACTGATGAGAACGACAGGTGGGCATACGGTGAGATTGATAAACACTTGGATCGAACGATGCGAGGCATTGAGAAGTCAACTGACACGGAGGGGAAATCGGCGAATGAGGTTGTTTGTATCGGTCTGGGATTCTTCATTTTTATATATTGATTTTACGGTAAATTGTTTTTATTTGTCTGTAAAACTGACTTACTTCGCCACAAGAAGAGAAATGAAAATTAATGAGTGTATTATAAATGAATTTTAGAGGCTAATCATCAGCGCGCACATGATGGGAAGAGACAAAGGCATTTGTCGTTAATTAATTAGAATGTAATTAGGTACGCCAATCGGCCAATGTCGTTTCATTGTCACTCTTCAAGCGTAAAGTATCTTTTGACATTTCTCTCCGGAGACAACTCCGAGACGGGGAGGGGGTGAATTCGGTGCTTTTACAGAGCGTGTCTCATTGCATGTCTCCGTTGCAGTTGTGTGTTGGCAAATTAAGTCGCGACTCAATGAGAAAACGTGAATGAGAATTTTAATCTAATCATTGTAACATTACAATTAATTATGCGCGTATGTGAGTACAATAACAGGTCTATTCATTGCAGCGTATATTACGACGTAAATCAAGCAATGTATACTTGTAAGTTGCATCCGTATAATTATATGCATCGGGTTAACATACAAATGCTGTAATATTAGCTAGGACATTGATTGATTGTGTTGGCTTATGTCTTCATTATATTCTAGCAATTCAGCATCATATATACCTAACACCAAAGAGAGATTTCCTTGGCATGCATTATATTTTCTAATCTCAATAGAGAACTCACCTGAGTTGGGAGATAGCGGGTCCTGCCTGCCGTGCATGGGCGGAGGGGACGGCGAGGCTTCCCCGTGCATGTTCATGGGACTTCCTCCCCGGATTCCTTTGAGGCTTCTGCGCATGGCTTCTTGGTGTTGGTGTTGTCTCTCCAGCAGTTCCTCCATCGTGTAGGCCATCTTGGAGGCCGCCGCCGGGGAGAAGGGCATAGGGCCCCGGCAGAATCCCGCGTGCAAGGGCAGCGGGATGAAGGGCACTCCGGCCGGGTTGAGCACTGGAGCGAACGGGTTCCTGTAGCGCATGAAGCCGGGCGGGATGCCAAGGTGTGAGAGTCCGCTGTGCATATCCATGTTGCGGTCGTATCCTGAGTTATCAGCGGAGGCAGTGGTTGCTCGGAGGGCGTCAGAGCGGGATAATCCGATCAAGGACCGCATGCCGATGGATAAATACCCGATTCGGAGCGGCAGACTGCCTCAGATGAGCAGCGCTCGCTGCTCGTTTCTTCTCACGCGCTCATTGGCTGCAGAGCGCTCGTCTCTCAACCAATCAGAAACGTCGTTGCATATGAGCAACCAACCAGCACACTGCTGCTCACTTAGGGGGCTCGGGGAGCATGAAGTGGTTAATGAGGCGAACATTCGCTCTGTTCGTTTCATTTCCTCTGCTTTTCTAAACAAGTTTTGATGTTAACCTCTTAACCACCGACTCATTCATCGCTTCTTAACGACATCTGAACCCAAAGAGGCAACCCTTCTAGTTAAACGAGCTAATCCCGGCTTCGCGTTTTCTTTATTTGAATATCGCGAAAGATAAGCATTAATAATTGTCATCGTTGACTACAATCATGAAAATTGATTTATGGTTTGACAGATTGAGAAAATTGGACGGGAAAAAAATAATTAATTCATCACTCGCGTCAATTACGATTGATCAATCAATCAATCAATCGTCGGTTCTCATCAACGAAAATACAGAATGACTTCATCATAAAACGAAAAAGAAAAAAAATTGAAACACTCTGCTCAGCTCCCACGCTAGTTAATCAATCACTCAATCCTTCAATCAATCCTTCAATCAATCAATCACTCAATCCTTCAATCAATCCTTCAATCAATCAATCAATCAATCAATCAATCAATCAATCAATCAATCAATCAATCAATCAATCAATCAATCAATCAATCAATCAATCAATCAATCAATCAATCAATCAATCAATCAATCAATCAATCAATCAATCAATCAATCAATCAATCAATCAATCAATCAATCAATCAATCAATCAATCAATCAATCAATCAATCAATCAATCAATCAATCAATCAATCAATCAATCAATCAATCAATCAATCAAGACTAAACGAATGGCTAACAAGCAAGGCTTAGCAGTAATGCAATTATAACCAGTATTTTTAGCATGACGTTGTCACCTGCTAATAAGCCAGCTAGCCATCCGAAGCGCCAGTGCAAATGCCACCATGCAAGTATTAAATTTAGCAAAATCATAGCAAGTCATGCACCTGTGCAGGCTGATTGAGGCATCAGCATATTTGTGTTGACACACTCAGTTAGCCTTTCGCACGATTTTGATCCATATAAGAGGAGAGCAATTACGAGAGGCAATCAGTTCAATTAAACAGTCGATGCTCAGCATGTACTTGAATAATTGAATGATCATTCTAATTGCGAGCAAACAAGGAGATCGATGCGCTCCCGTGGATGCTACCTGCCAGCGGACCTGTCAATCAATGAACGGGACAGGTGAACAATCTGCTTGTTCCCTCACCCCCCCCCCTCCCGACCCCCTTCAACTCGAACTCTTCAATTTCACCCCTCTCAGCCTCCTCAGCTGCAGAGACCTCGACACCATTCCCTTCATATGCCTATCACCACGTATGCGTTTCACCCTGCAGTTCTATTTGTAATTTCTTTAATTGTGTTTGGCAATCTGCGGTATACTTTATAATAATGCATGAAGCCTGTTCTGCTTCTCTGTGCATAACTCGATGGGCGATCAAATGATTTCAAGTGATTCGACGTTGCTGTCTGCCATACAATCAGTGACAACCATGTGCCCCAGAATATATTCACCCTCGGTTCCTTTGAATATTGGTACACAATATACGGTATACTACATGTAGTAATATATATAGTATATATAGTGTATGTGGTATATACCTATACATACATATACTACATATAGAGATTTCAAAACCTCGAGACATGCATTAATAATTAGTATAATTAAAGTTAATTTCAAGATGAGTCCGAAGGAGAAAAAAAGTCTTTAAAAAGAGCTTTGCGTAATATTGAACATTCCGTGGGTGGTTCTGGCAACATGGCGATTCGTAGGTCTTCCTCATGGGAGCAAAAAGTTAGGCAGCGATTCACTAATTACACGATCAAAGAATCGCTGTAAACAATGACGGTAAGTTAACGAGGCGTGCGCTTTACTGTTCTGTGAATCGTGCGGGGAGGCGCTGCTCGAAATTCAGGCGAGAAGGTGAGCTCGAACTCTAGTCAATACTCGCTAATTGCCCGATCAAAGACTCGCTGTTCTGAGTTCAATGCGGGTTATAACCGCCTGTAAACCGATGCACCGGGGGATGGGATGGAAAGAGAAACGGGAGAGGGGGTGGCGGGGGGTAGATTTAATTTACCCAAGCAGGACACAGTGAGAAACTAAACGGAACACTTTAAGCAGATGTATACACACAGAAGACATTTTATTAGCCAAATCACATCAAAGAGCAGCAAGGAAATTGCAAATAGGAACATTAGATTTGCCCTTTGTGGGCACACGACCTGCGTTTTACAACGAACCAAAAATGCTGCAGCATGTGTTAGAAAAACGGAGGTACTTTGAAGTCGGCCATCAGCTGAGAGATCTACTTTTATTGCTGCCACCAAGCAAGCAACCCAAAGTCACAATAAAGGCCTCACCGACCCTCCCTTTCACTCTAACAAATGTCATAAAAAGTATACATTAGCATTTTATAAGTTGTTGGTTCTAGTGATTTTTTACAACCTGTTCGCTGTCTGTCACGTCGTATCATCATTATTAGCATATTCTATTCAATTTACAGTTGATACTCGTAAATAATCTATTTGCATAAACATGAGACTTTGCAGTTGTTAAACAAACGAATGCTGAACCCCCAGGTGTATATATAGAATACTGTGGCTGGCGTCATTGACCTCCAAGCGACCTATCACTTGGAACTATATATGGCTGGCTATGGGGATTCACTATAACAGATTCATTGTTAATTAATTCCAATTTATGCAACCTCAAGTAAAGGATCTGACCTTACCCAGTGACCCCCGGGGGACATGTTACCTATAATCCCTCCACCAGCCTTAAACGTAATAATAAATAGATCACTCGAGCTTTGAGATAAACAATTATGCCTGAGAGTAAGAGAAGGACAAGAAAAAACGAACACGCACTTCCCTCAGAAAGCCGAAAACTTTTGTGCAAAATATAAACGTTCAAAATTAGTTATCGCCATTTTGTCAACTGCAAAGATATTAAATTATGATGGATGGGGTTTCTAAACACGAGTAGAGCATATTCAGAGCACATCTTTCCCTCTTTTACCTTTATTTTATTTTTTTTTTTTTTTTTTTGCTTCTGTAATCTTTATAAATATGACAGAGATTAATTGCAAAAGTCCGCCTATTGTGTGATTCCTGTGTATTTATGTTTTCCATGTTTCATGTGTACGAAAAGGTTGCTTTTTAACTTTATATAAAGTTATAACTTATAAACGTAAGTGTATATCATTATAATGGTGATGCGTTCTTGTGATGTCAAATAGAATCATTAGGTAAGTCTTGGGACTTGTAGACTTTTAAAAGAAAATGAAAAAAAAAAAAAACTATTGATTTGAATTGCACTATAATATATAATGTGTTATATTCCGGTATATAGTAATGTATTATGATGGAAAGAAAACAAATCAACCAAAACCAGTGTACACGGTGTTGCAATTGGCAATTGGTGCACAGTATGCATGTCTATTGACTAATACATAGTACATGCCAAGAAAGCATGGGCCCCTAAATCAGGTACGAGGTGATTTTTTTGTCTCTTAGAAGCTAACGAGGTAAGTTCGACCTCTGCTAAATTGTTGTTCGATAAAAGCATATGATCAAATAATGACTGCAACCAAAACGGGTTCGTTGATGAAACACTAAAATTTCCACACACAATATCAAGACATCATATAAAATTATAGCGAATAAACTGTGTATCTATAGCATATATAATATTCATTCGGCCAAGACGACAAGATTAATGACCTCTCTTAATATTATATTCAATTACTTTCAAGTGCTGGCGAGACCCTGAAACGTCACACGAGCGACATCGAAGTTAGTCCTGGATTCGCTTGATGTTTATTGATGTGGCTAACTTCAAACGAAAGTTTCATAGATTGATTTGACCCTTAAATGTGCAATGACTTCAGACGAGTAAAGAGCGCGCATCAAAATCCGATGACTGTGACGCGAGCAGGAGTCAGACTCATGATCCGAGCAATGAGTGTGGTTGCTCGCTCGAAGTAAAGCAACAGGAAAGTCACAGATATAAGTTTAAGCTAACCGTGTGCTGTGAGTAATGACCACTCTGTGTACTGGTCACATGCCGTTATAGTACATATACTAGTAAGTATTGGAATCTCTGCGCTTTGCAGAGATAAAAACGAAATTAAAATAATATAATGAGTGTCGATTTCCTGCCTCCATTACATAGATTAGAGTAAGTCAATCAAATTGGAATTCGATCTTTCCCAGGAGACGTTTTGGTTTAATACGTTTCTTGCAGAACAGATGTTGTGAGGATTCCGTCATTAGGAGTGATCACTGCGTAAGATTACAACAGTCATGAACACGTAGTGGTAAAAGGGTTTAATTTATGCACTCATATGGCAGTTAAAGCGGTCGGTTTGTACTCTGTTTAGGGCTTTATGTGTATACTATTATGACCCTAGTATTCAGGTGTACACAGCCAGCTGCGTTGCAAGTGTCTCGATCTGTTCTTTGAGCATTTGACAGAATGTGAATAGAGCCATAAGGCGCGCAAGTTTATTATAACGGTATTGAGCAATTTCGAATTATGCAATATCCTAATATAATCTGATTTGCATGAAAGTGAAAGTGTGTTTTGGTACAGCGCCCGCATGTGTCGATGCATAACGGATATTTCATTATTCTATAATCTGACAAACAATTCTATCGCATTGA
The DNA here is from genome assembly GCA_000328365.1 of Capitella teleta. Classification (NCBI taxonomy): domain Eukaryota; kingdom Metazoa; phylum Annelida; class Polychaeta; family Capitellidae; genus Capitella; species Capitella teleta. The sequence goes on from KB309986.1 coordinate 48,663, forward strand.
AAGAGTGGACATATAAATTCATATTGACTCAAATCAATTTCAAATTATAATCATTATTCAATAATATTCAGCAATCAATTGAGAGCGCCGTATAACATTCCGTCGTGAAATATTACATTGCACCATTAAAAAAAGGAAATCATTTATTCTATTACATAACAATGTGTATTATAGCACTCAATCCTATGATATAAAGGATGCGTAATTTAAATGACTGCATAGAGACAATTATATTTTCTACAATCGCGTAATAATGCACTTAACGCTGGTAACTGATGTGGGGTTCGCATGTTGATTCCGTCTCCTACAGAAGACTGTTTTGCATGTAAATGCCGCGAATGCAATTGTGAGATTTCAGATTCGACGCCGTTGAAGCCAGTGATCCAAGTTAACCTCATGTCACATCAGACCAAGTATTTCAGATGAACACATCGCGATTTAAGCGCATGATTAATGAGCGATAATTCGTAGATAACAGCGGTGTATACCCCCCTGCCCTCTGCGACACGCGGACTGCGCGCAATCTATACCCATTTTCGCCTCTCAATTTGAACCCCATCTACAGGTGAACTTTGTTACTGAAACCTTGAAATAAATATTTCAATCTATCAAGTTTGTCTGCGTATTGAGATCAGTTTAGACATGAATTCATGGGTTGGACGATCATTTGAATAATAGTTTTATTTTTCAATTAGTGTGTACATATAGTATTGTGGCTGTTCTTAGTACACCTGGGAGTCGAGGCTTGATAAGTGGGGTGGGGTACTTTGGTTGTAATTGATATCTACGCCGAGATGCAAACTTTAACAAACCATTTATCCAGTCAATGTGACACAAAGGCACCTTTGAAACTCGTGTATTTTTCTTTCCTGCTTTTAAAAGCAGAGGTAATTTATCAAGCACTTGCACCGCCAAGTCGTTCTTGAAGATTTAATTAGCAGCTCAGGTAGGAAAGTTCAGAGGAAGAAGAGAAGAAAAAATCAACGCAACGCAATATTCAAAAGAGGTTTTGTGAGAACTTTGTGAATTGGAATGAATTTTGTTCACTTTTGAAAGCGGAATAAATAGTAAGCGTCAGAATCGCTGATAGATAAATGATTAAATGGCCGCACTTGAGATGGGATTTAATTAAGGGTTCTGTGATGGCTTCATTTGAGAGTCAGAGAACCAGCTGAAGGAAAGACGTAAACAGATTTAAAGAGACAAAATGAAACAGACTGAAACCGGAAACTGATCGAGGGTTATTTTAAAGGAGGAAATTTACTTAATGGAAAGAGAATAATAGAAAATATACGCACAGGAATTATGTCATACAAAAACAAACAAAAATATATACTAAGCACATTCAAGACAGGCTGTAAAATAAAACTTGCACTATCAGTATAGGAAAAAAAAAAAAAAAAAAAAAAAAAAAAAAAAAAAAAGAAGAGAGAAATGCAACTGAAATATCGAAACAGACAGAGCGAAAGAGACAAAATAAGAGAATGATTTTATTTTTAATGAACCGTGAGAAGTGAGCAATCGGCGCAGGTGTATCACCTGCATTAAACGAGGGAATCCCAAGGGATCTCTGAGTTGCTTTAGCGCTGGTCAACAACACCATTTGGCCGGTTAGTGATTACGCAATAATCCGCACAAAACGATCATTTATCTTTCACCTGTGCGAGTATTCAACTTATTGGGACGGATTATTGTGCTATATATACGATAAAATCATTTTCAGCTTTGCAGCAATCATCTTTTATTGACACCCGGATAAACTGAAAGGCAGGAAACTCTCTTATCAGGATTATCTCATGCGAGTGCTCAAATTCGCTTTCATGTAACAATTGTCACTTCGTGCTAAACACGCAACGATGATTTAATATTTCACCCGTCTCGCTATTTTATTTATCAAGCGCGGAGGAGCAAAGGTTTTGTTTATGAGTGATGAGGTAATCGGAAGTGGAACTGCTTTTCTTGACTTTTCGTCACGTGCCACGTGAACACGTGTCAAGCGCGGGAACGGCGTTCAAGACGCTTTGCACAAAACCAATCGAAGAGGCAGGCACGTGGATCAGCACTCAGTGCAAATACTCGTGAGGGGGTCAGCACTAGTCTTATGCAATGATTGGAACACTGGTTCAACTGCCAGCCTGACAACCAGTACAATGAGACACACGTGCCGACTACATCCAGGTGCATGTTCGCTGGATGCGATCTGACGACAACAACTTCTTCTCTCATCAAGTCAACCTGCATTCTCCTCTTTGGTAAATTGAATTTTCTGTAACACGAGCTTACCCCTCAAAAAAAAAAAACAATTTGAGAAAAGAAAAACACCAATAAAAATAAACAATTGAAACCCCCCACATTAAGGACCTCCCATATACACATACTTATGCATGCACTCTTGCTAAAACACGCTCATAAACTTGTTTAAGTATTTAAGTTAAACAAAAATTTCTCCGTTTTTCCCTTTGAGGAGGGGGTAAGGAGGAGACTGAAAGGGGTGAGAAAAGACCTATAATTGATTCGCTCATTTTTCCTCTTGCTTCCAAGTTATTAATGATCCATAATTACAGGTTTTCAAAATCTTTGTGAGACCCCGTCGCACAAACTGAAAAAAAAAAGAGACCGCGATGAAGATGTCTATATGCCCTCTGAAAGGGGGTTAGGGCAGCCACACTTTATTCTTCCTTTGATGTCAATTTATTTGAATTTATTTTAATTACTGTAGGCTCGCATCCATCACGGTCTTGTTATGCATTCCTCCGGCCCACACCCCCTTGGCTAGGGCCTTCCCCCGGGGCTACACTCGTATCAATCATCTCCGGTAGAGGGCAGGTTCATTTACCCGAATCAGCCGCCGCATCTGCCGCCAAAGTTGCCTCTTTTTAAAGCGATCATCAACAGGGAGATTTATGCCCTGGCTTCCAACCCTTGGGGGTCAATGTGGCTGTCAGCTCTCCTGCGATTTCAATTATGATTTTCGGATTCATAACATCTATACACATTGTCAGGTGTGCATTTTGAAGTGCAGGCCCCGCCCACATCCTTGCGCGGGGTGATCAGCTTTTGTGTTTCTTGCTTGTTGCTGGGGTTTCTTTTTATCACAGGGCATGCGCAAACGATCACTTCCGGTGTACGTACTGAATATTGGCCAACTTAGAACTAACAGAGTCAGCTCCCTCGTCTTTTATTTATTCAAATATTATCTACCAAAATTGAAATTAAATTAACACAATACCACCACGCACGCACGCAGCACACTAGTATTACAATTACTGCTAATTATACAAGACAATCAATCATCAACCAAAGGTGAATAACTCAATTACCTGAGAACCTCATCAGTGGTTAGAAGAGGTGTGTATTTGCGGCACCCACAGAACAATCGTCATCAATAGAGGGGCTATTACGCTGGCATTTACTGTTGACGAACGACATGAAGCAACGATCAATTGAGCCAACAGCGCCTCTTAAACAAACACAGGTAGGGAAGCACACTGAGTGCAGTGGCACAATCGAATCAATCATCATCGATTTCTTATCGGTCTTCATAATTTAATCTACGGATTCCTAATTGAAGGTGCTTACGCCATTGATCTGTTAACTGTAGATCTTCCCTGTAATCACCCAGATGAGATAATTACTATTCAGGTAGCTACAGGTATATGATAGCAAATGAAATGAGCAATTTTATTGATGATGAATCAAACTTACGTAAACCGCTTCATTGAGCTGGTATACATATTAATTTCGCACTGTACATTTAAAATATTATTTGTATCAACAGGTATATTTTTACTATTATATAACTATTCAAATTGGTGAGCTGAATATTTCCAATCCGAAATCCAAACTTCTGAACTGAAGCCTATTATTATACTCGTATAATTTTAAGGTGTTATAGAAAAATAAAGGGTGCTTTGAATTGTTATTGGATTGATTGATTATCGAATGTCTCAAGTAGCATATGGTCAGAAAGAAACTGAAAATAGGCAGTGATTAAGTGTTACAGGAAGGTACGCCTCCCCTCGATCATCTTAAATAGCTTTGTCCGCTTTTTAACGACGTATAATCATACGTTTCTCTGTTCAGGTGTGCTCTTTGGTGCTTTGACGACAACCCCACCCTCTTTAACCGAACCCTATCATTAGCATCAGGCGGATGGCTGATAATAGGAGTAAGCCAGCGACACAAGTGTGAAATACTAACCACCTTGTAATGAATTACAAGTCAACTATGTATTACACACCTTCGAGTACTTTTTTTGGTAAGAAGTATAGAGAAAAAAAAAATGAAGAAAAAAAAATCGAATTTGCTATTTTATATTTACAATTTAACACCCTTTCTATGATTTCCCCAGGGATACGTTAACACCCCCCAGGTGTTGGTATGCTGATCAGGTGTCCCCGCTTGGTCAGTTCTTCAGATCAAAGTGAAATAAACCCAGAGGCTAATTGAAGAACAAATATACACAGTGGACGAACTACCACGCTATAACACACACGTGAAAATCCAATGAACATCCCTTTATAACGACTCTCAAACGTAAGTCTTTCAACTATGGCTCAAATTACAATTCTTATATTTCAGAATGCCTTTAGAGGTCTACTGTGTGCCCACATATTACACGTGCAGGTATAGATACGATCAAAGACATGGGTTAAAACTATTCCCCTTCGGTGAGTATAATCAGCCCGATCAAGCAGCATATGGGGCGCAGTCTGGTCAGTACCCAGCGCCCCTTAGCAGAAATAGAGACATCAGGGGCTGGGGGAGGGCTTTACAATTACACCTATCGCTTTACCGAAGGTAATGACAATGTGTCGCGTACTAACTAGAATGAATGGCTTTATAAAACGAGGCATTCCAGAGTCCTTAGCGACGGGGCGGGGGTCGTACGTGGGGTTCCCTCTACCCCACCCTCACGCCAGCGACACATGACAGTTGAAAAATCGCTAGGGTTGATTTTATTAGGAAATAATGCTCGTTTCGTTTCTGTGTGACTGCGCTTTCTCGACTGCTTCAGCGAGTTTCGCGGTGATCATTTCATTTGGAACACCCTGTTCCAATATGGCCGACTTCTTCTACATCCGGTTGTGAATCTTCTCCGAGTCTTTCAATTGAAATTGGATTGTTTGATTGTTTCTTGTCTCAATGCTTACTTTGCATATTCATTGATTACTCTTCGGTTTTATTGGAGTTGATGCATCACCTCTGCTTTTAACTCCGATTGAAGAGGTCGTCGACCGGAGATAGCGCCTGACACCTCACACTCCTCACTCAGCTCGTTATTCAACCACAAAGGCTCCCAGATAGCATTGAATAAAACCTCAGCGAAATCAGAAATACGTAATTGTATCCCCTTTTCTGCAAAGGTGTCTCAGCCACTGCTTCAAGGCGCCCTCTGTTGTTTCATGCTATAGAATTCGAAAGCTTCCAAGAATATTCAGTATTAAAGTTTCGCGTTCTCATAGAAACTTTACTATTGTACCAAGTACGGATGTTATTGAATTATTAATATACTTTTACGAACGTGCGATGCATTAACATTTTTGAAATACATGTACGTGTATATAATATACCATAATATTAAGAAAAATTGGCTTGAATCGAACATTTTGTTAGCAACAGCTGGTATTTCAAAACTTCATTCAAAGGAAATGATTTAATTGACATATTTTTATATAATTATATATATTTTAATCACTTCACGAGAAATTAAAATCAATACCCTCTTTTTATTGTATCAAAAATTGAAAATTCTATATTTCATTTAAATCATTATTTTAGCCGAAGGAAATGATGAAATAGACGCTGACTTTAAAATCGATTTTATGCCATGAATCTGTGTACGAAAAAAAAACAAAAACAAAAACAAAACAAAACAAAAAACAACCTACTTTAATAAGTGTGCGAAGTATTTGATTTTCATAATATAGATAATACATTAATAAGATAGACAAGTTTGACAGTCTACTTAATTAAACGAAATTATCGCAATGCGCTGATTTCACTGTCCCATACGAATAATTCAAGATTCAAAATCGACACTTAATTAAAGCACTAATTGCACACTTAATGATTACGTGAGATATGTGAGCAAAATTCTTGAAATATAAAATTTTCGACTAAATCCGAAACTCTCGATATAATATCGAGAGTTTCGGATTTAGTCGATAATTTTATGTCCTCAAAATGGTTCTCCCTCGATTCCCTTGAACCATTTCCACCAAGCTCCTTCCTTATCAAGAGACCCCACTTGACTTTGCCCCGCGGCCACGTGACATCCTACACCCAGGAAATGGTTCGGTGGTTTTCCGGTGACTTCGACTAATAGCCACCCTCTCCCAAGTCATCAGTCGTCAATCAATCTATCAGGTCCATCAGCCAAAAGAAGTGATTTCGAAGTCCTCCTCTTAAATACATTCTTGGCTTTAAGTTAAAGTTAACTTTAATGAGCTTCATCCCCTCGTAAGACGACTTTTATACATTTTGAGAGAAAAGACTCAAGAGGGGTTTTTGATTTCGAATTTTTTTCCTTTATCAAATTGAGTTTTACAGATTTGAATAGAAAGCGAGCACTGATTAGCGTATTTACTGTGGGTGAGCCCCTTTTCATTTAGACATGTCTAAATCCTATTAGCTACTTATGGGTTAGAATTTCATTTCAAGTGATTTCCTACTAACTGACTATAGTTTACTTAGTCAACTGAAAATATACATGTATATTTAAATTGTGAAGTGTAAATTGTTATACACTTTTATCGGTAATGTGGCTGAATCTAGATTTATATGAGTGCATAAGGAAGAGAATGATGATGAATTGGGAGATCTTGAAGAGAACTATAGGGATCAGCCTCCCATTGTTTCGTCATCAGGGCTGTTTATCGATAATTTGGTTCCTTCCACAGATTTCCCGGACTGCAGGATATCTGGCGTTTATTTCTGGGGCCCGTCAGTATTCCTATAATTATCGGAGGATGGGTTTTGCAATCACTGTATTCCCTGGTGAGGATACTGACTCTAGTTTCTCACCTTTACTTCAGTGGGAATTTCGTGCAAATTCATCGGTTCCGACTGGACATCTCTGTCACTTTTCGCGATGCTGTTGACGCTGCCGGGGCCATCAATTTTGTCATCGCAAATCACAAAAGTCTCTTTCTACAGACGAGCCATTGTCATCAACGCCCTGCGCGATATTGTCCTTCCAGATCCGCATGTGCATGTTCGAGCAGAAACCAATGAGTCACAAGGGACGTTGGTCAAACTACACGCACTGATAGCGTTGATTGCATTACAGTAGTCTAATCGATACATCTGTATATGATATAAAAGACAATGTGTTTGGAGAAGGATGGTATTAGGAGTACATTTTATGCATGCATCTGTTCGGGGAAACAACTCACAACAGTTGAGTTGCAAGGTAGCTAACAGGTTAGTCCGTTAGCAAATTAGATGCCTGATTCCTTGGGTAGTTCACTGATTGATTGACTAATGGAGCGTTGGAGGCTACGTGCTAACACATTTGAAGGTGAAATCATGAATTCCAGGTCAGGCAATTTCCATATTTTGAAATTTTCTTCCTTTTCTTGATCACGAAGCAATTGCACCACGAATGAGTCGATAGTATTGTCCTACAAAACGCCCATTTTTTTTCTGAGCCCAGGAAACTATGAGTAATCAGAACGCACAGTCGATTATACGTTCATAACGCTTAGCTGGCATTTTTGACTGGGGTATCGAGATTATTCATAACGCATTATATATGCCGATAACAATAACCACAACGCACCTTTCAACATTATTGATGAAGTGCGTTATGATTTCAGACATAAGCCATATGAGAGTTTTCCTAAATAGTAAATGCTAACACCAGCACAGGGACGAGTGTTTACAAAGTAAAGCCTCGAAATACACACGGGATTCCGTGTGGTTTGACTTCTAAGCGATGAATCTGGAGGTATGCTACTCGGTAGATATAAGTCGATTAAAGTACGCATTTCTTTCCTTTTACATATTTTATTTTATTTTTATTTTTTATTTTTTTCGTCTGTAAATAACGTTCACAATTGCAACTAATCACGTGGCATTCAATTACAGCAAACGCAGTTTTGCTGGTACTTTGTATCCATGTGGACAGGCCAACACATAGTAGGGAAGGAACCATGAGAATCATAACGCCTTTTCAATTATTCGGTAATCATAACGCACAAGAAACGAGACCGTCGTCGATTTTGCCCGTGTACTACTTTCTACCAAGAGTAGACCTAATAATTCAGACGTACACAGCGCTTTCGTTGTTGTAGATCGCAGCTATATCCTTTCACCTAGTGTGGAAATCCCTAATTTACTTATAATGCAAAAATCACTGCGATTAAAAAAACAAAAAAATGGATAGCCTTAATATTACAGACGACCCTGACTGTCACTTGTGTTGTTCTTTGGGGTGGCGTGTTTAATTCTGATGGGGAATCCTGGCGCAGAACCGCCTGTGCACCGATGTTAGAAAGGAGCTTCATTGGATGATATCTGACTGACTTTGTGTTGCCTATTCTTGGCTAAAGCGAGTGGGCGGACCGACAGTCCCTCACTCCCCCAGAAATCATTTCTGAATTCACGAATCTTCCAAGCGTAGATCAACGGATTCAGCGATGCATTAACTACAGGTAAGATCTTAGATGCTTCCAAAAGCATACGGAACCATCCAGGTATGTTTCCTCTTAGCAAGGTTTTCGTTCCAAGAAGAACAATCATGTTCAAAATGATATACGGCGTCCGACAAACGTAGAATACACCGACCACCGCCAGAAGCATCTTGTATACTGCGATTTCATCCGTAGTTGCTCTGTTTCGGTGCCACTCTTACTAATGGCGACAGTACATATGACAAGGTTCAGAACATCAACTAGAATGACAACAATGAACAAAGTGAGAAGAAAGAAGTTGATGGAGTAAGCCTTGGGTGAATGCGGTGAATGCTGACGTGATCAGGTTGCCAGTGGTTCAATCCGAATATAGGAAGGCTGGCCACTCCTACCATACCATAGCACAGCTAGCAATTGTGAAGTGTTTGACGAGAGGTTTCGTCACCAAACTTACGCAATGGAAAGGAAACCGGATACTGATTATTCGATCAAAACTTAAACTGAGCGAGAGCAGAGCGATCAAGGATGCCCAAGCCATGATCGAGCATCACGGGGCATCACGAGGCACAGATAGGCCCACATGTATTTGTGTCTTGATGCCTGAAGCTGTCTGTCGACTTCGATATGGCTCACTGAAAAATAGAACGGGGCAATTGCACTGGCAGTTAAATCAGCAATCACCTGGTTGACCAACCGTAGATTTGTTGGACTCTGGAGTTCTGGATGTTTGACGTAGGCCAGTAAAAGTAGAAGATTGTCAGCATATCGCAACCCTAGCAATGTGAGCCGTGGAATCACCAACAGAAGCATCTTCCGTTGTTGCGTAATCTGTGGTCGCCTCTATTGTGTCTACCTTACGCAGGTTTTGGTATCAATATAAATTTAGTGGGCGGATGGGGTAAATTTTAGATGGTTATGTTTGTGAGCAATATTAAGGCGCGACTTGAAGGTGCTGATTGATGGTGAGGTGACCACATGCTCCTATGCTATACTGTAATTAAAATCAATATTTGAGATAGAAATGAAATAACGCGAATCCTAATATATGATGCAAAGAAGGAAATGAAAAAAAAAAAAAAAAGAGTGGTTATTATTAGTTCAAAGAAGACATGCCTGTTATGTAAACCAGGAATAAGGCTCTAATGTGTGACAGTGTAATGTTATGTTGTGAAAGTAATCATAGTGTGGTGTGTTATATAGCGGTTGAAAAATGCTGTATTTGCAAATTGCTTCTTTGGAGACATCTATAGTGAACCAATAAATAAAGTTTACGTAATTATTAAAAACACACACAGTGAAATCCTGTTATTCGTGCATGAGGCCCCAAAAAAGTATTATATTTTCAGGGATTCATATAGTGGTTATTAAGACGTAGAATACTTGCCTTATAGGAGTATTTGCTCGTGGAATGAAAGTTAATAATTATGCCCGCCTTATGAGTACTGGTGAGTATGAATTCGAAGCGATATATTTTATGAGCTTCCTCATAATATATTTTTTCGCACATCACGAGATGCTTAGTAATTTTCCTTAGACTGATCGACAGATCCATTATGATGTAGCATACGAAATCTCATTAATTAATTGCCTCAGGTAATAAATATATATTTTTTATCTAAAATGAAATACGATACCTTTTTCAATTGCAGTTATACCTGGAAAACATATCCAGAAAAATCCTGTGCTGCAAGTTAAGAGTTTGTGGGAACACTGGGTGCCAAAAGAAGAAACAATAGACTATAGTGTCTCATTGCACAGTATAAGGAAGAAGAGGAAATAATTGATTTACTTATTTTTATTATTCCATTCTATTTATTATTAGTAGTATTATCATTTTTATTTTTTTTTAATTTATTTTTTATTTTTATTTTTTTTTATTATTATTATTTTTTTTTTTTTTTTTTTTTTTTTTTTTTTTTTTTGAGAGGCACTAGCTGTCGATTTTATTATATTTAATTATTATATAGCAGAACCCGGGCAACATGCAACAAAGCACCTTCTAATCTCTCCACTAGCTATAGATTTTATTTATTTTAAAGACTGTTTTTATCTGAAATTTTGTTCTCAAGGCTGCTCCCTTTCATGAGTATTTTTCATAATTTATTTTTAACTGTTCTATTATATTGAAATATTCATGGTGAAATAAAATTTTATGAGTGAGCTGCACTATATCACACTGGAGTTCCTTAGTTTTACTTAGTTCACAATTCATATGCTCTTGTGATTCCATTAAATATTGTAAGCCTGTTCATGAAAGACTGGTACTTATGAGATTTTGTATTGAATTGAAGTAGAGAACTTTGAAGGGAGGGAGAACTGGTTAAAAATGGACTTTGAGTCGTTATTTGTTGCACCAAAAATGATTCCTATGCCTGGCCCACACAAGGAATATCATCGCTAACGATTTTGCGGGAGATATATTGCTAATTAGGCGTGACGTCAGGAGCTGTGATGAAACACCGAGTTCCCCATCTTTTACAATGGGCCTCGTCATATCAGCGTGTTCTGCGACTAAACTCCTGGATATTTTTTTCTTTTCTTTTCGGAAATAGATAGAATAATCATTTTGCCACCAGTCAGGTGCGGAAAAAAAAATATTTTTCGCTATTTTTCTTATTTTAACAAGCGATTTTCTAGGACACCTACCATGTTACTCATCCTGAAACAGTAAAAAGGTCAGCCAGAGTGCACCACGCATGCGCAATACTGACGCTTTCGTTTCGTAAACAACAAAGATGTCCTTTTATGGCGAAGATGGTCTGCTCTGATTGGCTGAAATCGATAGCTTCACGAGGGGAACGGGACCAATCACGGCAAGCCCTCAGCTGACGTTTGCCTCCTATACTTTGCAATGGAAGCCATTCTCCCATAGGCGCAATGCTAACCCCGATATTCGGAATGCATTATTTCCTTACGCTTGCATCCGGGCAGGGTGTTCTTGGCACGGAATGCTATCCTGACGTCACGCCTAATTAGCAATATATCTCCGGCGAAATCGTTAGCGATGATATTCCTTGTGTAAGCCAGGCATAGGAATCATTTTTGATGCATCAAATAACGACTCAAAGTCCATTTTTAAAGATGTCCTTTTTTTGGCGAAAATGATCTGCTCTGATTGGCTGAAATCGATAGCTTCACGAGGGGAACGGGACCAATCACGGCAAGCCCTCAGCTGACGTTTGCCTCCTATACTTCGTAATGGAAGCCATTCTTCCATAGGCGCAATGCTAACCCCAATATTCGGAATGCATTATTTCCTTACACTTGCATCTAGGCATGGTGTTTTTGGTACGGAATGCTCTCAATTGGTGCTATGAGTCAATAGAACATCACTTAAAATTCAGTTCCCCATCCCTTTAAAAGCCACTCATATCAAATCATTTAAATGGCAATTACTTGCTTGCTTTCCCAAGGCGATTAGTTTCCATGAAGCTTAGAGAATTGAATTGAAATTCATTGTCTAACGAGCAGACGACGCCACATCACCAGTCGGAGCGGCCAACTGGGTGTTACACAATGATTGGAATTGTTTTGAAAGGATTGATGATAGAATCAGCTGAAGCAAAACAATATATAATTATTAATTATTATAGGATGCAAATGACATGGAGTGTCGTATTATAATTTTTAATTAAAGCGTTTTAATTTAATCTAGTAAAACCTATAAATATGTTTATCTCGAATACATCAATCAGAGTTTGCTGTTCTCTTGAAATCACTATTTGTTATTTATAAATTATGTTCAATGCATCAATTACTGCGCAGATGGGAGCTGATTTTTAAATATCTCGTCGTACCTTGGCTCCAAATCTTCATTTAAAAAATCATAAATGAATTCATCTAAAGGTTTAGATTCATGCCACGAATAATTCCCACTTTGCTGCTAAAAAGAGTATAGGGTCACACGTACGGGATCCCTTCGGGTATTTGATAGTATACGGTTACCCTTCGGCCGTTGTATCCGATATTACACGTACACGAGGGGAAAACTTTCCATATAGATCGTCCCCCGTCACTTTATAGGATGAGGCGATGCGTATCGGAATAATAATAATAATAATCATAATAATCATAATAATCATAATAATAATATTTTATTTCACGTCATAAAAAGGCATAATTATAACAATAATTTAAAAATACATTGAGTTAATACGGGAGTTGCGCAAGGGAAGTGCATACAATACTAACCGCACATCTTGATAGTTCGATCAAAAAGCCACTCAACCAATTATAATCATTGTACAATATATTATGTTAAATTTGTGTGTAATGTGTGAAAAGACATAAATACTAAACAACAAAGAAACACAAAGCAACAAAAATATCCAAAACTTGATCACTCGCGGAAATGTATACTGAAATGTTAAGAATTCTTAAACGGGATCCAGAGGCGAATTGTGGCGGCTTCGAAATCGACATGCGTGTCAATTTCAGTCTTGCATACAGAGAGAAAAAAAGGGAGAAAAAAAAAAAAAAAAAAAAAACGAAATGTCACGCAATCACTTGTCGATTTCATTTTGTGGGTGAATAATCTGTATTCATGCCTCGATCATTTGCCACCTTGATTTTTGCGATGTCAGGTCTAACAGAGGCACAACGATGGGAGACAATTAAGATGCTACGTGAGGGAATGGACCGTCATCGGGTTTCTCATCATTTTGGCGTCCACCCCTCGATCAACGATATCCCGGGATATGTTTTCAAAACGGGTACTGTCCGAGACAGAACTAGGACAGGCGGAGCTAAAGTGGCCAATTGGGACCATGACAAAGCCATCCGGATTCCGGATCTCCGGAACTGATTGCTCATTTCCACAGCCTCTCCAACCATCGAAATTAGGTTGTAATGTCTCGTGATAAATGCAGACACGGTTAGGCGTCGCCTTCCTGATGCTGAGCTCTCTGCTGGCCGCTCATTCTGAGTTCCTATCTTGACCTATCCACTCCGCCAGAGACGCCTCAGATAGGTCCGATTGGAAACATCGTAATGGAAAGTCAGCATGTCTTCGTTTCCTCGCCTCGTTAAATATTTTATAAAGTAAAATAGTAGTAGTAATAGTAGTAGTAAAATGTCCCGTTCGTGAGGTTTAAAAAGCTAGAATGAGAAATGCAAAGGGACTTGAAATTTAAGAGCCAGATAGAACAACTATTCACAATGTCATGAGCAGCTTTATTTCCATGGCTTTAAGTTAGTTTTAGATTAGTTTTAGATAGGTCCGATCGGAAACATCGTAATTTCATTCCCAACCGATTTCAACCAAATTTAACCAAAAAAGTTTTATAATAACTGCAGAAACTGAAAGTTTATTTAAATTACGTCTCTGGTGCTCCTTGTGCCGGCTATTAGGGGTGTTTTTTTGTGTATATTTTTAATTAATTGATAAAGCTTGGCTTATACATGAAAATAAACATGAAAATGTATTCGACTAATGATTGTACATACATAATTCACTTAATGTTTTCCAGTTTTTATGAATGTTTGATTTGACATGTAATTATTTCATCAAAATGTTACCATAACAATTAAATTGTATTTTTCGTTGCTTTAGTGAGTCTATGGGCAGAACATTGGAGAATTCGGTCGATGAATAACACGCTAAAATCGAGTTTGAATTATCGCGAAACTCATAAAGCCTGGGACATTTTGCTGAAATGCCGACGGGCATTTCACCTCCAAAATGCCATACTCGCCATTTCCGTAGTTTGACGCCATTTCAAGAGCTTTGAGAGTCACCATAATAAGTTATAATCAATGAAATAAACGCGACGAATTTTATACGACAATGAGCGAAGACACCGCAAAGCGAAACTGACGGAAACGAGGCTGAAAAGCCTATGTCCCTTGATAGCTGACGCCGCCTGGTGAGCATTCGGCGAACCGCGCTTCTTAAGTCTCCCATTACAAGTACAACCTAACTTACGAAGTGTCGCCTTTATTCTTAAAACATGTGAGAAATGCACACGTGTTACGGCGGTGTTGAATAAGAAATCTGTTAAATGGGGCACACTCAATTGCTATTTAGCGTTTGGCACTGGTCGCTCAAACTAACCTGTTGGGCGGAGACAATGTCCTCGAACGGAAAGTGTTACGAGACACCTGAGCACAGCGCAAACATGAAACTGAGAGACCCAGCGCCTCGCTTCAATGTGGCCGAACTGGCTGCATGTACTGCATGTAGTACACATTATTCCATGTATAGTTATGTATACACTTATTAACACTTAACACAATCAGTTATACATTAATTTGAAGAAAAAAAAATGAGAAAAATACAAAACTAAATAAAAAGCACCCCTAAAAATTGAATGAAACTTTTTATAAGAACTTCGATTTGGTAAACAAATCGCTCACATAATTAGATATTTAGTGCTCATCGCATGTGTGATGTATATGTAGCCAATTGATCAGTTTTTTTTTTCACGAATAAATCCACTAAGTCGAAGAACTGATTGAAAGCCAATAATAATATAGCACTTTGCTCGATTTTTTATAGCACCCGCAATAAGATGGACAGACATAAACATTTATTTACTGTGCAGAATAAAACAAAGAATAATTGAACTATACATTGAAATGGACATAGGAGACTGCATGGAGTAATAGTCTTTCTGTCGCTGGCTGATATGCAGTCTTATCCATGTCCACTCCTCCATTACAATTATTCATAAATTTAGGTAAACATTTTTTTTTTCTAACTAAGACAACGGTTGTGAAGAACGGGAAATATGATCAAGAACATTTGCAGATCAATATCACCGGCCAAGTGTCGACAAATGTCACACACATGTCCAAAAAGTTCAAATATCGTTGACGTCTGCTCGCCGAAGACGGACGAAACGAAACAGAAGTGAGGATGAGATTGAATGACCAAAGACGCGTTCAATAAACATCAAACACTACTCACCGAAAAGACCAATCGCAATCTGAAGAGGAGACTTACCAAGACCTTGGTCTAGAGCGTGCTCCTTTATGACTCAGAAACCTGGACGTTGAAGAAAGAGGACATCAAGAGACTGGAGAGAAATGATATTTGGATTTTGGAGGTGCTGTTGAGAGTACACGAAAAGAGAAGCCCGAAGGTCACCACTTGGAAGAGGAAAGCACGATGGATTGGTCATATCAGATTAGAAAAATTGCTGAGAACAGTTCTTGAATGGAGAGCAGAAGGGAAGAGATGGAGGGAAAGGAGGCGGTTAGCGATGCTCGGTGATGTGCCAGGTGGACGAGGATATCACAACGTTACACATCTCACACTAAGAGATGGCGCGAGACCGAGAAATAATGGCGCAAGACGGAGCATGCTGGACCTGCCTACGAGCCTACGAGAGCAGAGCACCTTTTACTTTATTTCGTTTTAAGGTTCCCACTGGAACATCTTGGAAAATGTCCAATGTCCATGATTGTGTAGATTGAATAGTCACTCACACATTGTGACATTGGTCATTGCAATATTAACACCATCCTGAACTCACTTTTTGCCGGTTTAGCTTTTAAAAATAGAAAGACTGATGTATAATAGGTTTCACAGTCCATCAAGTACTTTCACTTCATCCCTGTAATGGGATAATACATGTAAGCCAAATCACTAGTCAGCTGAATGGCATGGATAATGCATAATTGTTAAGTTATTAACTTGCACCCTGATCAATATGGTATAAGGCGATAAGGTAATTGTTTTTCTTGTTTTTTTTGTTTTTGTTTTTGTTTTGTTTTTTGTTTTTTGTTTTTTGTTTTTTTGCGGAGTGGGGGCGGGGGTTATATGCATATCGTTTAGAAGTGTCGCATGGACATCCGTCCTGACCAAGAGATGAGAGAGAAAGGATAGTGAACAGTGCGTAGAGAGTGAGGAATGTAACGAGATCAATCATATGTAAGGCTATAATTATAAACTTTTGCATTCAAGATATCCTGGGGGTTAATGTAAAAGTTCTAAGCACAATTTTTATTTTTAACTGTGAAAGTGGGGGAATGCTTCGCTTCGACCGGGTCTCCCAACGGCCAAATCAAGCAGGTAAAACGATTGATTTTAAAGCATAATGCATTTATTACGGTGTCTCAGTCTCTCGTTGACCAACAATAAGCTGAGGGCCACACAGTTTACGTGTGTATAGGGGTTAATAGGTGACATTAATTGTTGTTCTACACCAGAGCTTAATTATGTCAACTGCAATCAGCGTCACACATGTTAAACAGTTAACAGCAGGACCCACATGTTGTTGCGTTTCCTTACGACCCTCAACAACAAATCGAAATTCCCATTCAGATCAATTCAATGGGCTTTAATGACGCTAACAAACGATCCACCACGATGCAATTTGAATTTGTCCGCGAAGTGACGTATTTCTCGTTTGGGGCGCCTCTTCTAAAGATGTCAACCATTCAAAACGAGTCCTCTTTAACTTCACACTCCATGCCTTCGAATAATTAAGTTGACTCCATGTCGCTGCAGTTACTACCAGTATAGGCCAACAAGTACTTAGTAAGACTTTGCAGCCCTTTCTTCTTTATATGAAATGTACAAATGCCAGTTAAGCGTCTGCTTGGTGTCCGAACAGCGGTGCTGAACAGGACGACCTCCGACTGCCTCGCTGCAAATCCGAGCGTCTGTTTCAGAAGATAATTCGCTTAGCCGGCACTTTCTGAATAAAGCCACCATTACAAATTGATCAGCAGTCGTTAAATGAGCGGGACCGGAAGTGGATGTTGCCTCTGGTGTTTGTCACGATGACGGCCATTTTGGAACTCTCAAATATGACCAAGGACACGGAGACCGGAAGTAGGGCAGCGCTACTAAAAACTACAAATAATTACAAGGAAAAGGGTGCCACACACATGCCATACCCACAGCAAGGGCAAGGATGCATCGGTGTATGGTGTATATTGGAGACAATAGGGTAAATATGCCAATAATACAAAATATATGTACATTACACATTCAATTACGGGTCATATATATAACTGCATGGTTGACATGTAATGCGAACCCACTTTTGCGCCTTGAGCATTTTTCACTTGACCCAATCCTACCCGGAAATCTTCACCTAAACTTTACCTAATTTTATAGGTGAAATAATAGGTTGCATGTGGAGCGAAGTATAATTGATGATTGTCATGCTCATGTCATCAATTTATCATGTTATCAAGTTACCCTGTGAGACTTCGTTTGATTCAATCACACAAACATGTAAATGCATGATATACCTAAAAAATGTAAAATATACTTGTCAATAATTTTCTTCGTATTTTCGCATTTCATGTCTACCACTTGTATATATATATACGTGTCATAAACTTAACCATTGAACTTTGCATGCATTGTTATAAGATTGGAGGCAAACTAGGAGAAGAATGACGTATGCAAGACGGAACCGTTGGGAATTAGTTGCTTATAAATAACTTTAACGAAGGCGTTTGAATCTTTGTAAAGACACTAATCTTTCCGTAGTTTGAATGAGTGATGATTCCCTTATAACCCAAAACTAATTCCTTGAAAGGCGATTAGCTGAGCAAAAGCCCTAATGAGTGCACCAGAATGGGGCGGGGGTTCGAGGAGGTTCGAGGGGGTCCTGGAGACAGGTGACACTAAACAGAGCCCCAGCAGACAACCTACTTCCGCCTTATCAATGAGCGGATATTTATAGCCCTAGGCCGCTCATTGGTCGGTTGTATAACCCGCGGGGGTGAGGGAGACAAAACGCAAAACCGTTTCATTCATGGAAACTGACCTGAAGAGCGGGGGAAGACCACGTGACAGGTGCCCATATAAGTTCGACGGGCATGGCTGGTAGGACGACACAGTTGCGAGAGCATTCGACAAATCGAAGCCGAAATCAACTGGTGATTGTACTTAGGTAAGTTGTTTCGCAAACTCTTCTTCAGATTTATTGCGCGGCATCTGGAACACTCCGCGCAAAGACAGATTCACCGAAACTGAATCAGCGACTTTCTGGAATAGATAGCAGTTCCTAATAGTTTTTTCAAGATTCTCGAGTTAGTTAGAAGTGTAGCAGAAGAACATATCTGCACTCAGATCAAATATCCGATAAGTTTTTTTTTTTTTTTCTCCTTCTATCTTACACAAAGTTTCAAGGATTATTTTTCAAAAAATAACTACAGAATTATTTCGGATGTTTACTACACAACCTAATGTTCTTGTTCCATTGAAGAACTTCTTTTTCTCCCTCTCTCTCTCCCTCTCTCTCTCTCTCTCTCTCTCTCTTTCTCTTTCTCTCATTGTAAATTCTCACAGTTATCATTTTAATGTCTTGGAGTTAACAATCGGGATTTCCATCAAGTCCAAAAAAACAGGAGTATTATTATCATGTGTACATAGTTATATTAAGGTGAGATCCTGGGGTTTTCCCACGAGGTAATCAACAACCTCAAAGCTACTATTAAAAAACATACCTGTCGTAAATCGTTCACTATGTAAGAAATGTGGAAACGTGTTTTAACTGTTATCCGTATTTCAGGTTCTCCCTCATCGTAAGCCATGAACGCACAATTGGCGAAAAGCGTCGCAGTGACTGCCGCCAAATATCACACGAGATGCATGTTCACCCTGAGTAACAGGGCGGGGGAGACCAGTCCCCCACTCGGCTGTCCTTTTCACGAACCAACCTCAGCGACCCAGTCGGACAACGAAGCGTCCACTGCACAGACTGGACACCACAAGAGTTACGCGGACATGCCTGGACCTAAGGGCCTTCCGGGGATTGGAAACGCTCTTGCGTACTCGAGATTTGGTGAGAATTTCTTATTAGCTCTACCAACAAAATCAACACGGGAATCAATTCTCCCAATTATGCTCCCGTGGGATAAACAGACGCCTACTATTCCCGGATCTATCCTTCTCCCCCGCAAAATAAACTAACTATGGAACAGCTTGACATTTACAAATCATCTGCATAACAAATAAGAGCTTCAGTTTGGGTTGATGACTTTGTGCCTGGATGGCGATAGAGCAATTGGTGTCCGGTCGATGGTTATTGAATGTTTTAGCGACCCGTTGTTTTGCGATTTTGCATCTTGGGAATGTTGGGCGAATAATAACAAAAAGGAAATCGATATTTCTTGGAAGGCAATATTTATTCATTTATATATCAGCATTATAAATAAACACACGAGCCTCTAAAAAATCAATCACTTATCATGAAAACCCATTTTACTATCACAGGAAACCACAAATTTGAGAAGATCCTCGACAGCCGGTTGAGTTACATGCGCAAGTACGGCAAGGTGTATCGAGAGAAGTTAGGCCACATGGAGATGGTGCACATCTTTGATCCATCTGACATAGCCACGATGTTCCGCGAAGAGGGCGACCACCCGAGCAGAGGAAAAATTGCACACGTCGAGCTGACTTACCTGAAGAGAAGCAAAAAGTTCATCAGTTTTGCTTACATGTAGGTATCTTTATACTTTGAACTTGTGCAGTGCGTGTAAATCTTGGTGCATGCTTAAACATACGATGAGATCATCTTGCATTATCATTCACGTGTTTTTTGGTTTTTGCACAGTGATGGAGCAGAATGGGCCAGACAGCGCGCAGCCATACAGAGATTAATGATGCACCCGACCGCGGCCACAAGGTACATCAATTGGCAAACACCTGTGGCCCAAGACTTTGTACAATACATCGACGAAAATCGTAACGAGGAAGGAATAATTCCCAACCTCTACGAAGACCTCTTCAAATACACAATGGAATGTAAGCATACTTTGGTTTTATATAATTATTTCTTTTGTATTGATGAATTTTTATAAAATATAACTTTAAGCGGTGACTCATTTGTTTCAATTGTTTATTCCAGCAATTGCAGCTGTCTGTTTCGGTGACAGAATTGGAGTCTTCGACAAGAACCCTGAGTCCATGAAAGACGCGGATATCCTGTCAAACTCAATCACCGAAAACAACAAAGTGTTCAGGAACTGCATGTTCTCTTTTCCCTGGTACCAGTACTTCCGCACGCCGCTCTACAAACGATATGAAAAAGTGGCGGACCAAATGAAAGCGTGGGTAAAATTGGGAGAAAAAATCCAATTAATTCTAATTTACGATTTCTACAACAGGATCATGGGCAAACACGTGGATAGATGCTCGAATAAGATAGAAGCCCGCGGTCTCCGCACAGGGCCTGATGTCGTCAACCCATTTGGTGGAGTCTTTGAGCCAAACATAGAAATCGAAGACCGGAGCGTGTACGAGTTGCTCAGAACGGACAACAGAGTCGAGAAGACTTTGGCTGACTCATTGGTGATGACACTTCTGAGAACCGGCATGGACTCTGTAAGTACTCAGCGAAATTTTTAACTGATTAGTTTATTCATTATGACCATTGTTGCGTTACAGACTGGGAACAGCCTTGCTTTCTTCCTCTACAATCTTGCGGCCAACCCAGAGAAACAAGAGGTCCTCTACAGGGAAATCGAAAACGTTCTACCTAACAAGCAGCAGCCAACGGCCAAGACATTCAAGAACATGCCATACCTGAAAGCTGCACTGAAAGAATCGTTCAGGTAATGATCTATTACTTAATAATGTCCACCAGATTCCAATCCACTCTGATTCAAAACACTGCTACTGTTGCATCATTTAATGGTCTGCTCAGGCCAACTGCCAATGAAATGACAAACTGACGGCTCCCGCGGGAAGTGTCTGTTTAGACTGAAATGTAGCAGAACATTTCAGCTGCAACACCGGAAGTGGCTAGTGAATATTTCATGATATGAGCAGGATAGAGAAGGGGAAAAAAGCCTATATGTTGCAATTTGATTATGTAATTAAATAAATACTTTTTAAAGGAACGGAAAAGGGGGTATCTATAGGCCTACGTCTTGTTTTTGTTTTGGTTACAGCTGAGAGTAATATATATCCATAGACACATCATTTATATAGACAACCAAGCAATCAGATTGTTGGTTTAATTAGCGAGGCACCAATGATATTTGTACTTGGGTGTGATTGTGAACTCGAACTGGTGTAGTTATCTGCGTTGTACTCCACATAGTTACATTGTGTAGCATAAATTATATTACGTACTAGAAGAACTGCACGAGCAATTTATAAGTTTAATTATTTGCAAATATTAATCCTCCTTTGGTGCTAAAATAGCGTATGTTCACTTGCAGATTGAACTTTCCGGTTTACGGGGGATCCGGTCGCGTCATGCCTCAGGACACCGTCTTCGGGAACTACGTCGTACCGAAAGGAGTCTTCATCTTCGCCAACATCGCAGCCATGGGTCGCATGGAGGAGCATTTCCCAGAGCCAGCCAAGTACCATCCAGAACGCTGGCTTCGGGGTGAAAACGCTTCCATGGGTGCGACTTGGAAGGAAGACAGCGGATTCCTCAGTCTGCCCTTCAGTCACGGACTGAGAGCGTGTCCTGGCAAACGCTACGCCGAGCAAGGGTTGTACTTGGCCGCTATTGCAGTACGTATTTGCAACAACAAAATGGCTTCTGTATTTAACCTACTTTTGTTTTACGCAGATTTTGCAAAACTTCAAGTTGTCTTATGACAAACCGGAGCCAGTTGAGATGCTACATCTGCCGTTCACCATCCCAGATCGTCCTCTAGACATTACTTTCACTCAAAGAACATCTTGTTAATATATACGCATTTTAAACTTTATATACACTTGATTATCAGTGGTTAGGCTGGTCCTGATCTGTAATATTAATAGACTTGAAAATACATACTCATTTGGATCTATTTAGATATTTATTATTGCGACATTACACCCATTTGTTGTTTCTTTTATAGTTTCTATGCAATGATAAATATACCAGTGATCCATCAATATGTTATATTATATTATGCAAGCTATACTTCATACTGTTGTCATTGTCAAAATATTGTCTCATTCATCATGTATATTTAACCAGGTGCTAATCTGCTACATTGTTAATTCGGTGATATACTTATGTCAGTGTACTATCTATTGCTTTCAGTCTGTTGATGGTAATTAGTACAATGTACTGCCAACATGGTAAAGGTGTGAAGTCTATGTGTACAAGAGAAGTGAATGGTGGTGATTCATGGGTGCAAGTTGATGGTTCGTTTTGAATAAAATCTGGTCAATATGGTAGGCCTTTACCTACAAATATATTTTTTTCTTCTATGTGTTTAAGTATACAACTCGATAAATAACAAGTATTCAAGGATACTTTGTTTTATCGCTCAAGCGCGGATAACTTTGACCTTTGGCGATCGACCATTGGTTGAGCCGTGGATCAATCACAGGCACGGATCGAGTTAGTTACGTGAGCCCATAGGGGCATATATTATCCTTAGTCTTCGGTCATCTCACAGCCAGATAAGACATATTCCGTTATGCCACACTTTTATCGACAGGCTAACGTCTCCTAGCATCCTTTTAGCCCCCTTATAGCTCCATTCTCCCCAAAATACACGTTAATATTTCAAAAAGCACATTAAAAAAACATCTTAGAGCTTTTTGTTTTCCCTTTAGGTATCGATCAGCTCCTACTTGGTTCATATTTCGGTTTCCTGTCCCACTCCATGACGCTATCTTCACCAATTGATTCACCAAATAGCTCTATCCCTTTATCTCCCCTCTTGTCTATCATTTTTATTATACTTTTTTTTTCTGTTTTCTTTTGTTTCATTCTTTTTCTTTCCTCCATCAACCACATCTCAGTGCAATAGCTTCCTTCGAATCCCGCGTTCACTAGTTAAGATATTTTACGACAGGGGACATATGCAGTATCAGTCCCCTGATCAAAACTTCTCATTTTTCTTAAACTATATTATTTGCACTATATTTCTGTTTTTGTTTTGAAAATAAAATTATTCTTATTCTTATTCTTATACCCTGATCTGACTAATAAAGGGGAATCAAGCTCAGGGGAAATGGAACCAGGGCTCCCAAATTCCCCATAAGTAACAGCTAGTCTCAAGTCTGTCAAGAATCCAGCTTAGCTTTAGCCGCGCGATAAGACGATAAAATACATTTCGATCGAAAAGAATTATAACATATATCCGCCTCCTATATGCTGCCCAGATATAACAATTAGGTGGAAAGCTGGGGTGATCCGAATATAAAATAATCGCCACGATGACAAGGAAGGGTGTGTAGCGGGGGGTAGTCAGTAAAATTGGGGATTAAATCAATGAGCACTCACTCAAGTACGATGCAGCAGCATTTTCACTTGGGAGAGCAGAGGATGCACCGGGTTGGTTGATTGGTCGTCGTTGGGGGTAGGAGCACGCTCTGTGGGAAGCCAGGCGAGATCATGACCTATGTGAATCAAATTACAGAAAGACTCCAAACTGCCCAATGCGCTTCAAAACCAGGCCCCTCGGTCAGGTTGAATTGTTCCTGGACACCTGTGGTTGACTATCACGTAGCCTGATAACGCCATGCAGAGTGACATCCATAGACCTAGTAACCGTTAGACCACGCATGGGCCTCGAAACCCAGATGCACGAGGTTAAGAAAGTCATGGGTGCACAGTGCCATTTCATATGTGAGAAATCCCTGGCAAGACCCCGTCCTCTTCTTGGTCGAAAATCTCACTGCACTTGAACACCCTGAGACGTAATATTTACATACACAGAATGCTAAGATATGAATTAAAATATTAGGCTATGTACCATTGACGAAACATAAAAGTCTACAATTTCCACTTGAAGGACGGCGATAGCTGCGGCACTCGTAACTCTCTTTGTAGAGAATTCCATATCTTGGTTCCTTCACACACCATCCACCGTGCACCGTACATATTTTTTGAATGTGTTTACGGCATAAAAGCATCGTCGGACGATCTCCGTGGCCTGGGCGGATGATAAGGCTCGAAAAATTCTTTTAAATATTCTGGAGCTGACTCATAGTGCAAAGCATTGTGAATGTTGCATAAAACTTTGAACTGGATCCGTTTCTCCACTGGGAGCCAATGCAGTGACGCTAAAACAGGTGTTGGTCACGTTGGTCATGTGGTCACGTTTTGAAGTTCTTGTTAGAAATCGCGCGGCACTGTTTTGCGTCATATGTAGCCGACGTATTTGGCATTTCGGATGAGCAAAGAGGAGGCCATTATGGTAATCGAGTCTTGAAATCACGGTGGTATGCAGCGCCAGTGAGCATGTTTTTGCTGAGAGATATTGACGTACTTTCACGATCCCTCGAAGATGAAAGTAGGCACTTTTCACCACATGGCCAACCTGATTCTGCATGATTAGATGGTTGTCAAAGAAAGCACCAATTAAGAGTTTTAGCCACTGTCGTTGGTTTTATGTTGGCAGAACCGATATTGAGGGAGACTTCTTCGGCTTGTTTCTTGTCAGCTTTTTTGCACACATGTGACAGTGACACGTCAACTCATTGACAATCTCAATTCATTAACTTTCTCACTGAGATTGTATATATATGTGTGTATATAAAGAGAATGAAAAATGGATGTGAAGATATTAAAGCTCTTGGAAAACATCGAGTTGGCTTGTCTACTACATTTGGCGCTGCGAACAAGGTCGACGGAGTATGCTTGGAGGGGAAGTCCTCTGGATCGAGGATCTGGATCATCGTCTGGATAGAGTTGGATCAATCGTCAGGATCAATTGGATCATTTGAATCTTTGAATCATCGTCTGGATCAATTGGTTGATGAATTGATTGATGAACGTTTATGGATTTGGACATTGGTCAACTGGTTCGTGGCACGTGGGGCGACAGAGTCTGCTTGGAGGGGAAGTCCTCTGGATCAAGGATCCGGATCATCGTCTGGATCGAGTTCTGGATCATCGTCTGGATCGAGTTCTGGATCATCGTCTGGATCGAGTGTTGGAGGGGAAGTCATCTGGATTGTCGTCTGGATCGTTGCTGGATCTGGATCGTCGTCTGGATCGTTGCTGGATCTGGATCGTCGTCTGGATCGTTGCTGGATCTGGATCGTTGCTGGATCTGGATCGTCATCTGGATCGCCTGGATCAATTGGATCAGCGGAAGCATCAATTGGTGGATGAATTAGTTGAACGTTGGAAGGTCACTGTCACAGTCTCGTTCTTTATCAGAATTCAGAGTCGTTCATGTAGAATCAACTTAGCGATGTTTTTTTTTTTTTTTTTTATATATAATCATGTCTCATTCGCATGAGGAATTGGTGAAATTAGGCCAAGCAGTGGCACAGGTCGGGCGGGAAAGACTGTGGAGGAAAGAGTTCAGATAAAAGATGAAAGCATTGAGGGTGGGGCAACACAACATATTCAGGTGTCGCCACGATTGCCCGTGTTTAGTGGTTCGGGTGGACAGGGGGAAGTTTCGTTTACCCTCTGGGAATGTGAATTAAATTGTCTAGAGACTGAAGGGGTCGGAGAAGTTGCTCTGATGCAGGCAGTGAGGCGGGCTCTGAGGGGTCATAGACGAGTTCCGGCGTCAATGTATGAGGAAGTGAAAGAACATTTGAAGATGATGCTCGATTGTAAAGTAATCCAGCCCTCTCACAGTCCGTGGCGATCCCCTGTAGTTCTGCGCTTTTGTGTAGATAATCGCAAAGCCAATAACGTTACGAAGAAAGATGCATACGAAATTCCGAATATAGAGGAGACTCTTGATTGCCATCACGGTGCGCGATATTTCACCTGTTTAGACTTGAAGTCTGGGTACTGGCAGGTTGCCATGAATGACGCTGATAAGGCGTATACTGCTTTTTCGTGTGGTCCAATGGGTTTCTACGAATTCAATGTGATGCCATTCGGGCTTAGCAATAGTCCAGCTACATTTCAACGCCTTATGGAAAGCTGTTTAGGGGATTTGCATCTGCGGAAATGTTTGATTTACATTGATGATATAGTCGTATTTTCGAAGACTATTGAGGAACATATGGAGAATTTAAAGGAAGTGTTTGTGAGGTTGAGGGATTGAAATGTCAATTCTTGAAGGAGAAGGTTTGATATTTAGGATACCTGGTTCTAAGAAAGGAGTGGAGGTAGATCCGGAAAAGATTTCAGCGGTCAGGGGAATGTCACCACCCACCAATGCACAGGAGTTAGAGATTCTTAGGAAATGTTGAATTTAACCGGAAGTTCATAGAAAACTTCTCTAGAATAGCTAAACCTTTATATGACCTGATGATGAAAAAGAACCCAAAGTCGTTTAATTGGGGTGACCATGAACATCAGTCATTTTCCGCTTTGATAAAGAAGGTGTGTTCTGCTCCCATTTTACTTTCCCAGACTTTACTCTACAGTTTGTTTTGTTGTTTTGCACATGGATGCGTGTGCCTCTGGTTTAGGAGCAATATTGTGTCAGGAGCAAGTAGGGATCAGAAAGGTGATTTCGTATGCAAGTCGGGGTTTGAAGGATGCAGAGACAAAGTATCCCGCTCATAAGCAGGAATTTTGGGATTGAAATGGGCAGTTGATAAATTCCATGACTATTTGTATGGCCGATGATTTGAGGTGCACACGGATAATAACCCTCTCACATACGTGCATACCAGTGCTGAGTTAGATGCAACGGGACATCGTTGGTTAGCATCATTAGCGGCCTTTGATTTTGGAATTCGGTATTGTTCGGGCAAGAATATCGAAGCAGCTGATTGCTTATCCAGATTGCATTCACCAGCTGAGGTGAAGAGGTTTTGATTCCTCCGTTGGAGGGGAAAGCTGTCGTTTTGTCATTGGGCGTGGCAGATCCTAGTTGTACGGATGTATTGGGACCTTATCCGGCGGTTCCTACGATTGATATGGAAAGGGCTCAGGGAGAAGATCGGGATTTGGCTAGGGTGCGACAAGTGTCGTTAAATGGAATCAGATTGTCAAAAAGGCTTGAGCCAGGTGTCTAAGGGAGTGCGTATGCTATTAATTGGGAATGCGGGATAAGTTGTGTCTGAAAGAAAATGTTTTGTGTCGAAAAGCCAGGATAGATGGTCGAGAGGTGAGTCAAATTGTGGTCCCTGGAAAAAATTCGGAAAGAGGTGTTGAGGTGTTTGCATGATGAGATTGGGCATCAGGGGCGTGATAGAACTGCCAGTTTGATACAGGTTAGCTTTTTCTGGCCACGTTGGCGGGATGAGATGATCAGTTATCTGGGTATGTGTCGTAATTGTGTTTGTCGGATAGGTTCCTCTGATCAGAGCCCGCTTGTTCAGATTGCGTCAAATGTGCTTTAGACCTGGTGTGCATGGATTTTCTTTCTTAAGAGCCATCAAAGGGTTATGACAATGTGCTCGTTATAACTGATCACTTTACTAAGTTCACAGTGACTGTACAAACACGTAATCAATCAGCAGTTACCACAGCGAAAGCATTGTATGAAGGCTTCATCATACCTAACGGCATCCCAACACGACTGCATAGTGATCAAGGCGCTAATTTCATGAGCAGAATAATGAAGGAATTGTGTAACGTTTTTGGCATTGAGAGGTCTCGTACGACACCCATGAGAAACTGTTTTGCGAGAGTTTTAATCGCACTTTGTTGAATGTGTTAGGCTGCTTGGAGGAAGAGAAAACGTCTAAATGAAAAGGTCATATAAAGTCAGTCACACACGCATATAATTGCACTCAGCATGCAAGTACAGGTTTTGCTCTATTTGACTTGATGTTCGGCAGTTCGCCAAGATTACCCATTGATGTCAAGTTGGGTTGTACTAAGAGTCTGTAAGCCGGATGAGCAATCACACACTGAGTATATCTGTAAACTTAGAGAGCAAGTGGCTGAGGCCAATCGGTTGGCAAAAGCTCACCAGCGATTGGCGTCGGAACATCAGCGAGAGTTGTATGACCGAAGGAGGCGTGGCGCGAACTTCAAAGAAAGTGACGTCGTTTTGGTGAGGAGGTTAGCATTTGATGGTCCACATAAGCTACAAAGTAATTGGCATAAGGAAGAGTATGTGGTCCTTAAATAACCAAATCTCGATTTTCCGGTCTATGAAATCCAATCATTGGAGGGGGTGGACGAAAAAGAATTCTTCATCGAAATCACTTACCAGTCGGCAAACAGCAACTATTTCGAGAGGGTATGGGGGAGGACCCAGACGTTAAGCAGGATAGTGAGAGTAAAGTGTCAGGTGGGAAGGAATCGGATGAAGGGGAGAGTTTTACACTGGTGAAAATACCAAGCGCAGGGGGAAATGATACAGCACAGCTACCAGAAAGTATGTGTCTCCACTGAGGAGAGGGCGGTAATCCCAAGACGGTCAGGGAGAGTGAGAAAATACCAGATCGATATGGATATAATTGAGTGGGAAGATTTTATTATTTTTTATTGGTGTGTAATATAATTTTTTTTTCTTCAAATTAATTGTTTAATATATTGTAAATTTTGTATGTTGCGACACAATATGTATACACTCCTTTTGTCATCCCGGGGAGAATGTGGCAGTGACTCATCAATTCATTGTCTATCTCAATTCATTGTACAATCTCACTGAGATTGAATATATATGTGTGTATATAAAGAAAATGAAAAATGGATGTGAAGATATTAAAGCTCTTGGAAAACATCGAGTTGGCTTGTCTACTTCACACAATCAATAGTTCGGTCTTGGCTTCTTTCAATTTGTTCGTACACTTCCAATTTCGTACTTCTTCCAGACTCTTCTCCATTCACACATCTGTCATCTGATGAGCTGCTTTCTGGGTGGTTCATGTTCAGTTTCCCACAAAACCCCGATTGCATCGCCGTTTGATACAAAAAAAAGATGTAGTGGAGTCTGTTAGCTGAATGATCCTGCATTTTATGATGAAGCTACCAAACCTTTAAAATATATAATATTAGCTATTATGATTAAATATTTCGTGTATTGGAGTCATCAACGAGGTGGATTTGAATAAGTTCATGGCGCGTTCATTTTTAGAGATTATCATAACGTCATCATGACGTCAACGCCATTATCAGCGAATCCCGTCCATTTTCGACCAATCACGAAGCACCTTTTTCGACAGTCCGCTTCAATTGAAAATGGCCTACGCGACTTGTTCAAGTTGTTGTGAAATGTTATTCCGCAGCTTTCAGTTAATAAGGTGAGTATAATAGCACCATGCTTGATTCAAAGGTATCCACGAATCATTCCCCGACACTTGTGATAGGATTTTGGGAGATATCATTCACCGTAAACAGCTAAACCTGTGTAATTCCAACTCATGCATGTGCGCTGACTCAGCTGACGAGAACGTAAACACTGCTGTAGTGTTGAATAAAGTTGAACTTCAGTGAAATGTCTCATGCTCACTGTTATTCAGTCTCGGTGACAATCACAGACTCTTTAATTGAATTGACAATCGAAATATACGGTATATATAACGGTCCAGCGAATTATATATTCCAGTTCAAACCTGAATCATTCAGTCAGTC
>KB309986.1:78694-116918 GCA_000328365.1 Capitella teleta
GGTAAAATATATATGCTGTCAACATTTTATTTCAGTGAATTACTTAATTATTTTCATCAGTTATATTGAACAGGATTTCATTTTGACAATTTGCTATTCACTTTGTGTGTTATTTGATAGTGTCATTCCATGAGAAACTGTTAATGATGATTGGACTCTGAATAAAAATAATTACAACGTTCGTTTCTCGGTTATTTTGTTCTTTAATTGGTATGGGTTTTGCTTTTTATTTGTTGAATATTTATTTGAATGTACAGCAGAGAGCAGACGCTGCATGCTGAATAATAGTAATGACATATCCAGTAATACCGATAATCATAATGATTGATATTCGAGTGTCGTAGTCATGCAGCTCATGACTGTCACTCATAATTGAGTTAATACATATACCCGTATTTGGGGTTTTTCTTAATGATTCAACTGATTGAAAAGCGTGCTCAATCAATCACATATTTCATTTTAAACCAAATAAAATTGAAGGGATGTCTAACTTACCATATTCATGCAAATAGACGGCCAAATAACGTGGATGACAGACGAATGTTAGATATCGAAACATGTTTACACGCACGTGGCGAATGGGGCTACATGATTGGTCGAAACGCTCAATGACGTCACAATAATCTCGAAATTATACGCTTCGGTAAATATCGCCAGTAAATGATCGATAAATCATTATAATCGATCTCGTTTAACACACAACGAAAAAAAATTAATCGTAATACATATTAGTAGTTTTTCTGAAATTTTGGTAGCTTCATCATGTTTTTGCAGGGTTCGCCACATTTTCCGAGCTAACAGACTCCACTAATGAGCGCGTTCATTGTCATTACAGGCGGATTGAAACAGGTCGTCGGATGGTGCAGTTCTGAAGCAAATGTCACCACTTGCTTTCTATGCCAGCAATTGCAAGTGGAACATGAATCCTTGTATTATGATCGCGTTCTTTGAAATAGCTTATAGTATTTCAAAGTTTCTTAAATATAAGTTTATTTTCGAAAGACATGTACTCGTGTATTCAGTATGAACCCCTAAAAAATTAAAAATATATATCTGGTATCCAGGAGCATACTGCCAGGCCTGAGCGAGCTGCATGGGAGGCGCTGGGCAAAAGTGTCCAACGACCCGGTAAACTAAGTCCCCAAAGTTCGAGTTAGTATAAGAGCATTTGCTCATTTCTCTTTGAATTATTAATAAACTAAACTCCACTAAAATAATAAACTGAACTCCAAAAGGAAGTACATAGTTTACACTCGAAGAATAGAAGTACAAGATCGGTATTATCTTCAATTGTTCAGATGATACAAATCATAGCCATAGTATTATTATGCCACAATCGCTAATATACTAATATTCATTTACAAGAGTACCACGTGGACTTATTTGTACTGTAGATCTCTAGATTTGGATTTCAGAAACTCTTCTCTTCATATGTACCATAAATCCGTATAAGTGATTTCCCTAGCCGATAAACTCGCACATTTCAACAGCTGAAAGACAAACATCCTGGTAGTCAGGTCGGGACGAATCGTGCCGGAAATAGACCCCACCCCCACCCCACCCTCCTAATGTAGACTATTTTGTTATAAATGGCTATCATCTGATCATATTTTCCTGGAAGGGATGGACTTTCAGATACTATAACAGAGCACTCAAGATTACACAGAATCTCGATCCAATAGAGAATTTCAGATACAATGTGCCGTATATGAATACCATCCTAATAAGGCGGGGGGAAAAAGGCAAAAAAAGTCATAACGACCTTGACCTTCGTATTGTATGATTGAAAATTATCATAAGATAAAACAAAACTATTATCAACTATCACTTAGAATTACAGTGTGATATCGTGCTTGATGAAGAAGTTAGATAAGGAGGCAGCGTGCAGGATGCGTTATTAACCTGCTAAATGTCGTTCACCGTTAATTCCATGACCATCTTTCGAAATGACAATGAATTATCGGTCATGACGCATTTCCATGTGTTCAATTCTCCTATAAATGGGTTACTGGATATTGCTCCAATTTCTGATTCAATTTGCATGTTTCTATTCTTCAAACACGAATGGAAAATGCCTTTCGCGGTCTCGACGCGAGACCAATATTTCAATTTTCACTTTCGGTATCCTTATGGATATTCAATAAGAAGGCGGGGCGTAGCAAGTTGGCATTGAACAACGGCCAATCACAGGAGAGCTCAATATAATTGTGTCGTTTGAGGACATCGCCTTAACTCGACCTTGATGAGATGAATATTTCCCATGAAATCGCGGCAGTTTTGTTGTTGTTGTTGTTGAATACACTGCTTCATTTCGGCGCTTACAATCTTTCACTTTGACGTTCGAGTTCCTCTACCTCCACCAAATATATGATCATGAGTTTATAACACAGGAGATGAAAGAATATGTAAGCACGCAATGAAAAGACTATGTAACAAATCTATTTAAAGCATGTATTTGACGCACATGTAATCATGTACGTAGATCGAGGATAGTAATAGCGTATACAGTTCTCAGGTAGGCCCACCCCTACCGAATTCTTAGTCATCTCAGTTCCTAGGTGGTCTCTTTTTATTATTATCATACTGGTAATTACAGTTACATAGTTATAAGAATAAGATAATTTTAATGACACAAACGATGTCATAATAGTATACAATGTACATGGATTCTGATAACACGGCAAGCTCACACAGTAAGACAACTATCTATTGATGACCTCGGAGGCCAAGTTCATGAAAGTAACCACGCCCTATACCACCCATCTCATACATATTCATGAGAACATCTCAGAATACAACTCGCATGAGAAGAATTGAACAAATGAAAATGCGTCGTGACCCATGACCCATTGTCGTTAATTTCGAAAGATGGTTATTGATTTAACGGTTCGTACCGTGATTGGAACAGACGTATATCTGCACCCGTTTGGCTATACTGCCACTTTAATTGTGTGGGGTAGAACCTATAAAAAACTAATATAAGTCGTCTTATTGTGCTTCAAAAGAAAGTCATCCAGATTATCCACAATACCTAGCCAAACGGGTGCAGATATACGTCTGTTCCGTTTCTCTAACGGTACAGATATGAGAATCGGGTGCCCAGTTGCTGCCCGCTGTTCACTGACCGATATGCAACTCACCTACTGCTCGATCTGGCCGTTCTTTATAGCAATTAAATTACATAACAGCCATATTTCATGTTCTATTTTATGAGATGTAGTAATACGAGTTATAGACGATAAATTATTATAGATAAATAAACACAACACGTGGGATTGGCGTATATATATATAAGCTTGTATTCCTACGCACTATTTACATATAGCATATCATTATATTACCCTTCTCGTGAGAAGACAAGAAAAAAACAAAAAAAAAAAAACAAAAAAAAACATGTAAATATCATGCATGTAGTCAACTGGATCCATGTTATGGGATGAGTTATCCGACACGGTTAGCGACACAACCAACACAACACAACACTTGCTGTAGGGATCTTCGATCACTCTCGGCATCTGCCCGGCACCGTAATGACCCTACCAGAGCGGCTTGTGGTGGGCCTGGAAGGAGATGCTCCGAAAAATGCTGGCGCCAGCCTTTCGGCATGGACCGGCTTCTCTGTTGACGCTGGTGTCTGTACGACCAGATCCTCGCATGCTGGGTCCGGGGTCACCACCCTTGGTTGAGCGCACGCCTCTCGCAGCTGGTGGCGGTTCCTTTTGAATTTGCTTCCACCTTCCGTTGTGATGGTGTATTCTCGCTCGCCGTCCTTGGTCACGACCTGCGCGGGATGCCACTACCGTGTCCTCTCGTCACGGACGTTGATGGCCTGGTCGGCGTGGAGGGAGGTCAAAGGCTTTGTGTGCACATCAACAAATGCTTTTTGAACAATGACGCGCTGTTGGTGACGGTTTTTGTGCGCCTGGATCGGTGCCCGCTGCGCTCGGCTTGGCAGTACTGTCGGGACTGGTCTCCTGAAAATCATTTCCGCCGGGCTCGGCAGGACAGCGTCGATGGGCGTTGCCCGCAGATTTAGTAGAGCTTGCTGAGCATCTTGCCCTGACATGGCACCTTTGATGATGGTTTTCTTGACGTACTTCACTCGCTTAACAATGAATCCGTTCGAACGTGAATATCTGGGGCTGCTGGTTGTGTGAGTTATTCCCCATTCCAAACAGAAGCTGTCATAATCGCTCTAAAAGCAGGGGCCGTTGTCTGAGGCGATCTCTTGCGGAACACCAAAGAGTCCGAGAACTTGTCTTTTAGTGGCGATAACGGATCTTGCCGTTTGCGACGACAGTTGGATTACCACCGGATACAGGCTGTGGTAGTCAGCGATCACCAGGTAGTTTACGCCTTCTGTTGCGAACAGGTCAGTACAAAGTTTAATCCATGGCATGCTGGATTTCTCATGTGGTTTCAGGGGCTCTTTCGGCTGTGCTGGTTGTAGTCTCTGGCATTCTCGGCATCCATCTACCAGGCATTGAATGTCCCGATGTAGTCTTGGCCAGTACACGCTCTCTCTTGCAAGTCGATATGTTTTTTCAACACCTTGGTGTCCCACGTGCAGTTGTTTCAAGATCTCAGGGAGCACGGTTTCTGGGATGAGTACTTGTCTCCCTTTGAATATGATGCCCTTTTCCATGGCTAACTCATTTCTATACCCCCAGAAGTCGCATAAGCATGCGGGGAGGGTCTTGACCTCCTCAGGCCAACCAGCAAAAATGACCTCGGTCAGCAATTTAAAGGGAGGGAGAACTGGTTAAAAATGGACTTTGAGTCGTTATTTGATGCACCATAAATGATTCCTATGCCTGGCCCACACAAGGAATATCATCGCTAACGATTTCGCGGGCGATATATTGCTAACTAGGCGTGACGTCAGCAGCTGTGATGAAACACCGAGTTCCCCATCTGTTACAATGGGCCTCGTCATATCAGCGTGTCCTGCGACTAAACCCTTGGATATTTTTTTATTTTCTTTTCGGAAATAGATAGAATAATCATTTTGCCACCAGTCAGGCGCGAAAAAAAAATATTTTTCGCTATTTTTCTTATTTTAACAAGCGATTTTCTAGGACACCTACCATGTTTCTCATCCTGAAACAGTAAAAAGGTCAGCCAGAGTGCACCACGCATGCGCTTTCGTTTCGTAAACAACAAAGATGTCCTTTTATGGCGAAGATGCTCTGCTCTGATTGGCTGAAATCGATAGCTTCACGAGGGGAGCGGAACCAATCAGCCATCAGCCAAACCAAGCCATCAGCTGACGTTTGCCTCCTATACTTCGCAATGGAAGCCATTCTCCCATAGGCGCAATGCTAACCCCGATATTCGGAATGCATTATTTCCTTACGCTTGCATCCAGGCATGGTGTTTTTGGCACGGAATGCTATCAATTGGTGCTATGAGTCAATAGAACATCACTTAAAATTTAGTTCCCCATCCCTTTAAGTGTCATGTTACCCATCGTTTCCCCCAAATGTGGTCTTGTCGTGCAGGGGAGAAGTTTAGCAGGTCAATACGGACTTGATCCGTTCTGTAGTCCAGAGGGATCTCCTGAGATTTTAAGGGGTTGGGGAGTCAGGATAGCGTATTCGTGATGATCATCTCCTTTCCAGGGCAATATTTGACCTCGAAATCGTATCCCTGTATCTTGATCATCATCCTTTGGAGCCTTGGTGGCACTGAATACAGCAGCTTCTTGAAAATCGTCTCAAGGGGCTTACAATCAGAGATGACGGTGAACGGCATCCCATAGAGGTAATGATGGAATCTTTGAAACCCGTGCACCAGAGCAAGGCACTCTCGCTCTAGGCTGCTGTATTCATGAAGACTGCGTAGGGCTGAGGGCTTTACTGGCAAAGCTGATTGGAGCGCCGCTCTGTACCAAGGCAGCACCGAGCCCTTTCATGGATGTGTCCACTTCAAGATTCAGAGGCTTGTTTGCGTTGTAGTACTACAGCCCAGTGTTGTTTGCGGCCATTTGCTTCAGATCTTGTACTTTCGCTGGATCAGGATAAACACCTTGATCTGTGTACAGAAGCCCAAAGAATGTTATTTGCTTTTCCTTCACAGCGCATTTGGCTGAGTTTAATTTGAGTCCTTCCTTCCTGGCAACTAGAAAGAAGGCTCGGAGTCGCTCATCATGCTCCTCTTCTGACTTGCCGTATATGACCACGTCATCGCTGATTCCGGTACAACCTTCGCACTGCTGTATGATGTGATCCTAGACTCGGGAGCCGCCGCCGAAATGTACTAGCCGCCGCCAATTGACCGTTTAGCCAGCCGCCGCCGATCGGTGCCGTTAGCCGCCAGCCGCTATCAGCCGATCACGCTAACAGCGGCTCTCGGCCGATTCAATCCAAATATTTTACATTCAGTATTACAAGAAGTTATCATTTGTACACGTCTTTATTTTGTTTATATACTTACTATCTGAGCTATCCGTGGAAGTAGATTTTATTCAGTTTGCTTCATTAAAATTAAATTTAATGATTTATACCATACTGTATGTATACCCATACATATACTGGGTTGTCTCAAAATGTATGTCGGACTGACATAGGATGCGCATTGCGCAGTATGCGTACTAGGGTTGAAACCCTCATGAGTGGATCAATGGTTGCAAGCTACATGTATATTTATGATAGGTTTATTTACAGAGTATTAATTCTACCGTTTTGATTGATTGTACTACTAAAACAGCACTGCCGAACCCTAAAACAATTTGTTGGCTTTTAATGCCATTTGGTTCATAAATTAACATTGCTTGTCTACATACATTGCTTTTGTTGGTCTGCAAAAATTAGTGGAAGTTTATTATTTTATTTTCAATTAGTTAAGCTATTGATTTCTTCTTTACTCCACATTTTAAACCTCTCGTTTTTAGAAGGAACCGTGCCTTGCAAAATAAAAATAGCAAGGGTTGTACCATTGCTCAAGAAAGATTTCCGAAAGACATTTGTAACTACACACCCATTTCTCTCTTGCCTGTGTTCTAAAAAATTCTAGAGAAACTAGTCCACAAAAGATTTTACGATTACTTGTTGGTCAAAAAAGTCCTATCTCCCATCAGTTTGGCTTCCAACCAGGCAGAAACACAACCCAAGCACTGGTATCAGTAGTCGACAGAATAAGCAGAGCATTTGAGCAGGGCGAAGTCAGCATAGGTGTTCTGCTTGACTTTCAAAAGACATTCGACACCGTACAACATAAAATTCTTCTCTCCAAGCTTTGGAGGTATAAAATCCGCGGCACTCCTCATCGTTGGTTCACTAACTACTTATCGGGTCAACAAAGGGCAATTTTAATGACTGTACTTCTTAATGGCTGTACTGATTTAATTACTTGTGGTGTCCCTCAGGGTTCCATCCTAGATCCTTTATTGGCTTTGTTACATTAACGATGTCACTTCTATCTCTGAACGTATGCATTTTACTCTCTTCGCTGATGATACTAAAGCTTTCATCTCTGCCTTAAATGTCGACGCAGTGATAACTGAACGAGGAATTAAGACGACTTAACATCTGACTCGATGTATTCTGTTTTATTTTTGACATTTTTCATACATTTCAATAAACTATTCTACCTATTCTATCGTAATATGTAACACAGAGGTTGCCCAACAATTGCAATCCGAGTCATCAAAAACTGCGAATGTTTCATTCAAGATCATGATGCAACAACTCATTTGGTTCGCCATCCTCTTTCCTCTTCCAACCTGTTCCTCTATATCTTCCTCTTCCCGCTGCATACATTACTTGCTTTAATTATTTACTTAGAAGTTCTTAGAACCCAGCTGAATTTGCAAACAAGTGATAATGGTGATACTGATGTTCATGGAAGTTAGAAGGGTTCCGGTGGCTTCTGTATCGTTATCATTAAAGAGAGGGAGAACTGGTTAAAATGGACTTTGAGTCGTTATTTGATGCATCAAAAATGATTCCTATGCCTGGCTTACACAAGGAACATCATCGCTAACGATTTCGCCGGAGATATATTGCTAATTAGGCGTGACGTCAGGAGCTGTGATGAAACACAGAGTTCCCCATCTTTTACAATGGGCCTCGTCATATCAGCGTGTCCTGCGACAAAACCCCTGGATATTTTTTTATTTTATTTTCGGAAATAGATAGAATAATCATTTTGCCACCAGTCAGGCGCAAAAAAAAAATATATATATATATATATATTTCGCTATTTTTCTTATTTTAACAAGCGATTTTCTAGGATACCTACCATGGTTTCTCATCCTGAAACAGTAAAAAGGTCAGCCAGAGTGCTCCACGCATGCGCAATACTGACGTTTCCGTTTCGTAAACAATAAAGATGTCCTTTTATGGCGAAGATGGTCTGCTCTGATTGGCTGAAATCGATAGCTTCACGAGGGCACGGGACCAATCAGCTGACGTTTGTCTCCTATACTTCGCAATGGAAGCCATTCTCCCATAGGCGCAATGCTAACCCCGATATTCGGAATGCATTATTTCCTTACGCTTGCATCCGGATGCCCTGCCTGCGTGGTGCACTCTGGCTGACCTTTTTACTGTTTCAGGATGAGAAACCATGGTAGGTCTCCTAGAAAATCGCTGGTTAAAATAAGAAAAATAGCGAAAAATATTTTTTTTTCGCGCCTGATTAGTGGCAAAATGATTATTCTATCTATTTCCGAAAATAAAATAAAAAAATATCCAGGGGTTTAATCGCAGGACACGCTGATATGACGAGGCCCATTGTAAAAGATGGGCAACTCGGTGTTTCATGACAGCCTCTGACGTCACGCCTAATTAGCAATATATCTCCCGCGAAATCGTTAGCGATGATATTCCTTGTGTGGGCCAGGCATAGGAATCATTTTTGGTGCATCAAATAACGACTCAAAGTCCATTTTTAACCAGTTCTCCCTCCCTTTAAGGCGCTCGGCAAATAATTATGTCTGCCTTAATTCACTCCCGTAATGAAAGTTATTACGAATTAAAAATTGTATTCACAAACATTCACACCGATCGGGTCTAGTTAGGACCTGGACCTCCGTGGTTGGCATAGGTTTCCTGTCATACCGACTACCTACTCGGTGCCCCCTCAGTGAATTATGATATTGCTTAGACTAAGTTAAGGTTCTTCATCTTCTCTTTTGGTTGAAAATTAAAAATCAAGCCACGAACAAGCTATTGTTCTTGTTTTAAAAAACAATAAAGCCAGCAGACGAAATAGTCATGGCATGAGGCATACAGGGGTTTTACGGCTCCACCCAAACCATTCGGGTGATACGGGCGCCAGAACAGAAGGCCCAGGACCGGGGTTTCCCCCTACTCTTATCGATAAATCCCAAGGGTTCCTTATCCTGTATGCCAGGATAAAGCGCTCGGCCTTGTAACGGGCAGAGCAGAGCAGCATAGCAGAGTAATCGAAGAAGTAATTACATGTATAAGTATAACGAATTAAAGTTATAATTCACAATCATAACGTGGCCCGATCGGGTCTCGAACCCGGGACCGTAGACCGTCACGGTCAATGCATAAGGCGCTCTCCTGCAGGGGCCCAGTGAAGTGATCCACCGACAGGTGAGATCAAATCAGCTGCTGCATGAGGCAGACATTGATACATCAACGATACTAGTGGTCGGACCACTTAGACCGGGGACGAGTATTGAATATATTAGTGACCATTTGAATATATTCCCCACTTTACTACACCAGCTTTAAGCTGGCCCAGGTGCATTTTACTTATAAATTTTACTCTCCTCTTAAATAAGAGTATCAATAAAATACAGAAACATGACGATGCGCAAATATATTTATTACACTAAATTAACAAAGCGTCAGATAGACTTGAACTGGGATAAGTATACATAGGCTATAAAACAGCTGAATGACAGTTGGCTGCCAGACTTCAGTACAAAATGGAAAAGAAGAATGAAAACATGAAAAAAGATATAACAATAAAACTGCATAACTCGTAAGTTGCATCAAAACAATAACTTTGAATACCTTTGAAAATGTACGTTCAATGAGGTTACATTTTTCTTTCGTGACATGGAATAAAAACAGATAAGTTCAGGATGAATAGGAAGGGTTAAGAAATGACAACCTGTTGATCCAATTCATGGTGAAATGGTCAAAAGCAGGTTTCTTGCGTGCCTGGATGACAACGTTGCTATTGTCGATGATGTGGAGTGCTCTATTAAAGAAGTGTGGTTGTTTCTCTAGCAGATGGTTCATGAACGCAACTTCCTTTGACCTTCCGGGGTTATTTCTTCGGAAGAATCCAGACCAAAGAATCATCTTGCAAGCATCCGCAATCACACAGGAGGGCAACAAGGAGGTTGTTAATTCCTCCATTTCGTTCTTCAGGACTTCTTGAAAATTTACAAAGAGAGTGTCGGTATGGATAAGCAAGACGTTAATGGGATGAGGAAAATCGAAATTCTTCAGGGACTGTTTCAAAGCAGAAATGTTCTGTAAGGAGCAGTCCCAAGAAAAGTCAACAAATGGCAAAACTTCAGCAAGCAATGCTCCATCGATGTGCTTGAGAGTTTGATCCCCAATGATATGAACACGAATCCGATTTTCCTTAAGCATACTGCCATTAGACTGAGATCGGATATCAAGAATAGTGATGACTGGCAAGCTATCCGTTGGGGACGGGACATTTGGTTCAGAGGTTTTGCTGTTGGCTTCCTTTGAAATAGGCACTGAGGGGGTAGAAACAGGCACAGGGGGAGTAGAGACTGGCACAGGGGAGTTAGGCACAGATGTGGAACAATTCACACTTGCAAGAGGTCTAACTATTTTGAACGTTTCTTCAAGAGCTTTGATCATACTGCGCTTAAACTCAACAGTGCCAGCATATGTTGGAAGAAGAGGGCCATTACCCGAAAGGCTTGAATACATGGAAGAAATAATGTTCACTGAATTGTTCATGAAATACCATGAATGTCGTTGACACATTTTCTGAATGTCAGAATTGCATGCAGACGCCTTTTGAGAGTACTCAGAATTCAGATCCCTGCCAAGAAGCACTGAGGACCAGATGACTCGAATGCCCGTTTTCTTCAGAGCAGTTTCAATTTTCCGGAGTTTAGCTCTTACGATATGTTGGTCAAAATGAACAAAGAGAATGTCAAACGAAGTTAATTTCAGATCCTGAATGATTGAGCAAAGATGACCCGAAGTGGGCGCCTTTCTGAAAGTCATAGCAATTTTCTTACTTGCAAATTTTTTCCTCAAATCAGGCAC
This sequence comes from Capitella teleta, assembly GCA_000328365.1. Classification (NCBI taxonomy): domain Eukaryota; kingdom Metazoa; phylum Annelida; class Polychaeta; family Capitellidae; genus Capitella; species Capitella teleta. The sequence continues at coordinate 89,935 of KB309986.1, forward strand.
TGAAAGCCATCGGAAGCCATCTGGGTCACTCAGGACTAAAACTTTGGGTGGGCGGCGAACAGAGACAGTCTTCGAAAGAATGCGACCACATTTCTCATGTCCTTGTTCTATTTTCTCAATCCTCTGCTTATTGATGGACAGAACAGGAGCAGATTCAACAGTCACCATCTGGGAGTTGCCATCCGGAATTGAGGTATCAACCGCATCATCATCAAGAGTTTGGTTGAGCTCTAGGGGACGAACATCCAACTTGGGCGCCGATACCCCAGTGGAAGGTGATCCGTAATCCATTTGATCTTCCTGATCAGTGGTGGACGCCGAGTTTGAAGAACATGGAGAGTGGATTTGTTCCGATACAATCAAAGGAGAAGTGGTATCGCTTTGTTCCACTGGGGAAACCAAATGCTGATCACACTTGGCAGATGACACAACAGCAACTGGCCTGGAAGCAAATGGCTTGGAACAAGCTTGTTGAAAACCAAAAGGGGAAATTACAGCAACTGGCTGAATGTCTTGACTAGAAAGTCCATTCTCTAATCTCGCTGATGAAGGCGAAGCCCAATTGAATCCTGATTGGGATGGCCTCACAGGTTTTACATGTGCCCCTTTCAACGTGGACAGGCTACAGTGTACTGAAGAGGGGGAAGTGCAGTGAAGTGGTTTTAGAGTAAGTGGTGAATTTGAATTTTTAAAATCAGATTTCGATACAGATGACACAACAGAAGTCTGGGTGGATGAGCCTGCCTGGTGGGCGCCTTGCGCTTTTGGAGAGTTTTTGGACTGCGAACCATCTTGAATAGCGGAGAGGCATTTGTTCAGCAGAGAGGTCAGATTAGTTGGCTTCTTCTCTATGGAAGTCACAATCAGTGCATTCTGGGTATCTCGTGTCTGGGGTCCCTTTTGAGAAATCAAAGAAGCGGCGTCCTGGTTGGATGATACAGGTGTCATTTGGTTAGTTGGTGTGAGCACATCCTGAAAAGTTTTCATACAAGTTCCTTTCTGGTTAGACGCAGCCTTTGTCTCCAGGAATGTTGGGGTCTGGGGCCTGGTCTGGTTGGACGATACAGTTGGTGTCTTCTGGGTGGTTAAGGTCTGAGGCCCCATCTGCTTGGACGATACAGCCAGTGTCTTCTGGATGGTTGGGGTCTGGGGAGCCTTCTGAAAGGTCTGAGAGGTAAAGCCCTTCTGGTTGGACGATACAGCTGGTGTATTCTGGGAGGTGGGGGTCTGAGGCCCCTTCTGAGAGATCTGAGAGGTGGAGCCTTTCTGATTAGACGATTCAGCTGGTTTCATCTGGGTGGTTGGGGTCTGAGGCCCCTTCTGAGAGGTCTGGGAGGTGGGACTGTTTAGGATGGACAATACAGCTGGTGTCTTCTGGATGGATGCAGTCTGGAGCCCCTTTTGGTTAGACGATACAGCAGGTGTCTTCTGGGTGGTGGAGGCCTGAGGCCTCTTCGGAAAGGTCTGTGTGGTGAGGCCCTTTTGGTTGGACGATACAGGTGGCGTCTTCTGGGTGATTGGTGTCTGAGGCCCCTTCTGAGAGGTCTGGGTGGTGAGGTCCTTTTGGGTGGAGGATACAATCGGTGTCATCTGGGTGGCTTGAATCTGGGGTCCCTTCTGACATGTCTGGGAGTTTAGAACCTCCTGGTTTGATGATACATCCTGAGAGATCTGTATGGTCTGTATGGTAGGGGCATCCTGGCAAGCTTGGAAAGTTAGAGTGGTTGATCTGGGTGGAGCATTCTGCCGGTCTGAAGGCTGAATGGACGTGGTCAGATTATCCTGAGAGATAGAGGCTTTTCTCTGCAAACTCTGAGACGACGAGAAATCCACCAAACCAGGTTGCTTACTAGTAATGGCATCATTTGTTGAAGAAACAGATCCCTTAGTAGATAATTTGATGGTATTTGTAGACTTCAAGTTGCCTGGAGTCCCATTTGCAGCATTCCCTTTCTCAGAGATGGCTGTCCTCACCTGGTTTGTAAATTTTTTCACTTCAACAGACCGAGAGTCACCAAAAGGTTCTGAGGCAATGACTCGACGGGAATCCAATGGATCTTGTGCTTCGTCAGTTGGCTCAGCCAAGTTTGCATTTTCCAATGCAGATACTGAATTAATATTGCATGGAGAAATTGAAGATGCAGAAGGCAACTTGAGCTTAGTAGCCTTCAGCTGCAACTCCTGCCAGAGAGATTTCTCACATATATCAATTTTTGGCTTTCCACCATCCAAGCTGTTTTTTCTAGCTCGAGGGGGCATGGTGCCATCCAATTCTCTGAACGCTTCAACGACAGTCTCCAGATAGCATGGATCCTTCAAGTTAGCGGGAAGAAGATATGATCGCCCCATGAGAACAACACCGCTGGAAGCCAAAGAATCATTGTTAATGAAGCGCCAACAATTCTCAAAGCACAATCGTCCAATAAGTAAATTCAAAGATGAGGCAGATTGGAGAGGGGTTCTAAATGGAATGATTGATGACCACACGATGTGCTTAAACACCTTGGAGGTTTTAAGAACAACTTCCAATCTGCGAATCTCATCTTTAACAGCATTGGTAAACGGACTGAGGACATCGCGTGAGCCAATGTGCATAAAAAGAACATCAAAATCATTCGAATTGTAATTCATCAGCTGTTCAGTCGCTGTTTTGAAGGAGTTTACATTGTTTACAATCGTAAAAACGCAAAAAGGTAGACGGATACTCAATTGGAAAGGAGGTAACCAACAATGTGCAGCTTCATCAAGTAGAACGAGTACCTTCAGCTGAACTGGTCTCACATTTTCTGCCACAGTTGGTAGAGTAGACAGCAACGACTGAAATATATTCCGGTCGGAGGACTTGGCAGAAGATGAAGTAGGTTGCGCATCAGGAGAACATCTCTCAACATCAGCTAATGTACAATCACTAGGACTTTCATGATCAGCCGGTACTGACAGCAAGGTCGGTTGAGATGTTGTTGGGGACAATGAACTTTCTGAAAACTGCTGATTGTTATCAAGAGGAACAGGTTCAATCACATCTTTCAACTTTCGAAGGCCTTTCAATGCTTGAACCAAGTTGTTGAACAGCAATTTTGTTCCATTTGATTTCAGTGAGAACCAAACCCCAGTGGCGTTGATCCATTCTGCCTTGATGTTGGTATTATCAACAAACTTCCACTGCTCTTTCGAACACAATTTTTTTATCAGGCTGTTAACGATGCATGTAACTTGCTTGACCTTCTTCAAGCAAAGCGGCCCAGACCATATAATAGTAGGGTTAATCTTCTTCTCTGCGACTAACTTCACCAAAAGGCCGTGGCATTTGAGGACTTCCTCAATGCATTCCATGGCTGTCTTAGACAATACATCCCATGTCCCAGTGTGTAGAATTAAGACATCCTTCTCTGAAGTGACGTCCTGGAGGTTCAGCAAATGCTTCTCAAGAGAGGCAAATGAATGTACCATTGTCTTGATGCTCAATAATGCAGTGAACTTGGTCATCTCCACATTCTTCGTAAGATTCTCAGCAGTCGTATCACCGAGAAGATAAACTTGCAGTTCTTTTGTCGAATTTGGAGCCTATAAACAGAGAACAAAACAATGAGATGAAGTAAACAACAAACAACATGAAGCATGATTATGTCCCCCAGTTCCCAACTTCCTACCAATCCAAGGTAGCATGACATTCACTGCTATAAAAAATGGCGCTACTTTTGGCGATCAATAAAACTCTTCCTGCTGATACTTATCACAGACCAGTGAGGAAACATACAGATATTCTACACGCATAATCTAATTCAGAAATCAGTTACATGAACATGCATGTGAAAATATTTAAAAGCATTTATAACTATCCGTACCAGAACTGGTTCTTTGCAGTCATCTTCGGGGCTTTTTTCACCAGGGCATTCCATTAAAACCTCTAAAAGTAGAAAAATTCGCAAAACATATAGGAAAATATTGGATAAACAATGACAAAAATTAAATGAACATTGTCAACAACCCAATATGTCGAAAATAAAAATGCAGTAAAACATTGAGAATCCACAAAACGTCGAATTTTATGGTAACGGATTTGAAAAAGATTGAACAGAAAACAAAAAACTATAATATTTAGGTGCTAAGAAACGTTAAGAATGAGAATTTAGAAGAAAATAAAAGTTTTATCGATATCAAGAGAGAGATTGAAATAAGAGAAAATTGAATAATAAATTATATCTGATAAACTATTTTACATACCAATGATACCAGCAATAAATGGTGATATTGATCAATAATAACAAAATATTCAATAGAGAGCAAATATTTGTATATGAAAAATCAAAAAGGGTAGTGAATCGTTCTTTAATGATTGAAACAGCAGTCCGTTCGGGGCTGGGAGTTTCAACTCCTGACTGGTCTTTTGAGTAAGTTTGTCATGAGTGTCAAAGAGTGTCAAAATCATACATGCAGTGTACAATCATCAACAAGACCATTCAATCTAAAGTGTCTAATTGAAGTCCATCAATATTGCAAGGACAGCTTAGGATACAGCATAAAGTAACTTAGTAAACACAGTGTGAAAGTCTGATAATGATCCGATTCAAGAGTTCATTGCCATTAAATGTAGAACGCTTTAAATCCAGGAGGTCACCTCCACGTATTTACACTTAACGCTTAAAGCGCGATAGCTCCTGCCTGCGGGTCCCTGCGGGCCACGTCAGGCTCACGTCGCCTGCAGGTGACCATGAGAGCGCGGAGATCAAGTATTCGCGCCACGTTAGCCTAATGTTACCTGCAGGTGACCAAATTTACACTTGCTGGTAACGTTTGGGGAATGTTCCGTGTTTGCTGGGGAACGCTTTAAATCCAGGAACTGTATAATATTTATTTAGGAGAGGCCTCAAAATGGACCAGTAACGCTGAGGTATACACACATGTACTCTCAAATCAAGTCATTTGTTGAGAATTAGTGCATTGAAGGGTGGCACAAATGACTAATGAGTGATATCAGTCAAACTATATAGTCGCGGTTACAAGTACACTCCTTAATAAAAGCGCACTCCACCTCTTTCAAACAAGGCATGGATTAATTTATGTACACGCCCCCAAGCATCAAGGTAGTTATAGCAGGAAGCAAAATATCTCCCTATAACGGTTAAAGCACAAAGCAGGCATAAGTCAGTGTCAGCAGTCTCAATATGAAGTTGTTTTGCATAGATTCAGGAGAATTTAGAATAGGCAAGCAAATTAATGAATTCTCCTGAAATTTCCCTTCAGTTATTATACCGGTTTAAAACTTTTCATTCCAGCTGTTCTGTCAGCAATAATAGACTTGTTCGGTCATTCATTCACTCTCTTCTCTTTAGTCGATCCTCTGTTGGTATTAATAGGCGAATCATGCTGAGTCAGTCAAATATATTATGTAACACCACATCTAAAGACAATAATGCAACCGCAATGGGTATCAAAGAATTATGTAATATAAGAGATAATATTTTGAGTATATCCAACGAATTCGATAATACTGATGTTTTGTTTTTAATTAATTCACTATGTATTAATTGATTGTATAATTATTACCGTATCTTGAATTGATGCAAATCTGTATTTTGTTGTTAAGTTTTTTTTATTATCTAGTTTAGCACAGGTTCTCTCTCTCACTCGTTGTATAGCACAGCCCAGTTTCACATTTGGATTACATGTATTGTATGCACTTATATTACCATTACCTTTACCTTTATCGTTTTTTTTTTCTTTATCCGTTCATTTTTCCTGTACATGTTTTTGTACGAAATAAATTATTATTATTATTATTATTATTATTATTATTATTATTATTATTATTATTATTATTATTATTATTATTATTATTATTATTATTATTATAATAAATGGTGCACACAGCTGGCTGCTTTCCAATTTCACGAACAGGCGAATTCCTTATCAGTGCAAGGATTTTTTCCCAACTGCATGAGCCGAAGATTATAAGCCCATTAGATACATTGTACTACAATAGCTACATTGGACACTATCAGCAACCATGCATTGTACAAATGTACAAACTAAGATTTCATGAGGTTATTTCTAACTATCTCTATCACCGGTAAAGCTTACAAGTATATGTATACATTAATGAAATCAATAGGCAGCTGTGGAAGAGAAAGCGGTCCTCCCAGCCTTGAGTAGAGCATGCGGTGACCATGTGAAGTGCGTATATCACTTCAGCGCAATAATTATGTACTGGTAGGTCACCTCTTCTGATATATTTAAATGGCTGGTGTCATTTTCGCTATTGTTGTAAACAGAATAGCAAGCGTTGAACCATATAAATACGAGCACTTAAAGAGTAACTTTGATTAAACTGACGCCGTGGATGCAGACTAGCTGTTGTTTCAAGCATTACATAACTGCAGCCTGCAGGTCACGCACCCACACGATTGACACTGGTTTACAAGGGGTGTTTGTGGAGTGTGCTTCTATGTGAAGTGAAGCTGACAGGTTCTCAGCCTAAGCCTAAGCGACTGCATGTGTAACCGAGACTATAAATTATGGTGACGCATGACGCATTTTGAACATAAGCGGGCCAATAATTCGGATAAAATTATCAAGAGACTGAATTGCCAAAGATTGATTCAATTAAAATTTCTGGTAAGTCAACAGACAATAAAGTCCAGAATAAGCACATACCTACCCAGGTAAAAACGAGTAAAATTCGATTCACAACCACCACCACCCGCGCTTATCTTCGGAGGCGATCGAGATTACCGATCGCCTTATAATTATGGAAGCTAATGTTTTATGCAAGAGTCGCCAAGTTCGATCGACGCCCAGGGAAAATAAATTATGCGAACTCTTAAGTGACACGCGTCTGAGCTTTCATAGCAATGGTTTCAGTTTCGCTTTGCGACGGCGCTAAAAGTTAACGCAAGCAGAGGCAAACTCCCCACTAGGTGATTGCCGGCCGACTCGCGAGCGCTGGCTCAGCGGCCGAGTCGCAGGCGAAGCCCTGTCTCACGCTCGGAGGCGACGCGCTCCAAAGAGATGGAGTGATGTTGCAGCCCCTTCGATGGACTCATGGAGGTTAACTTACACGGAATACTAGTAGTATAAAAAGCTCAAGAAAAAGCTACGCTCATCCACTTCTCGGAATCGTTAACCCTTTAGAGGCTGTACTGTAGGCGCTGAAATTGTCGCTCAGACGCTGTTGGTTAAAATGCCTTCAACCGCTCAGCTGTCCACATTTTTGACCTGGCCAATCGGTAATTTCATTGAGTATGAAGTTGAAGAGGGGAAGAATAAGAAAACGGTTGTGGAGATGAGGTGCAAGCTGTGCTCCAAGCACATGCAAAAAAATCAAATGTAATCACAGGATCATGAAAGCGATTGTAAAAGAAGTGGAAGTATTGGGAGTGGCACCAGGAATAATTATCAAGAAGCATCCTCTTTCATGTCATATTACTGGTATGGCACATACAGTGGTTCTGGAGTTAGAGAAATTGACCAATCCTAAATCTGAATCTGGTCATCAACCTGATCAGGCAAATGTCAACACCTCCACACCCATAAAAATTAAAATCATTCTGCTTTTAATCTACTTTTCACTCATGACTAATATGAGGTATAATGCAATGCAAGGTTGCAAAAATACAAAGGGCCTGAGTCCGCCTAACTTAGTAATAGTTACTTCATTTCGATGAATTGTATTTAGCTGAGCAAATTGCTCGCCTACAGCATTTTAGGAGAGCTAAAAATTGCTCACCTGACCATTTTAAATCCTAAAGACTGATTCAAACCCTGCGATTATTACCCTCTTTACATAAACATCATGAAAAGAACCGAGAGCGGTCCTAGACAAGTCTCTTGACAAGTCCTCAAAGTATATAAAGACCTTACCTGGGCTATATAATCCTTCATCTAAGCTGACTTCAAATCTTGACGCATCTGGCTTCGCCACTGAAGTGGCTGTGTTTTCATCTTCGTCAGCCGTAGTAGGCGCAGATTCATCAAGGAGAGATTTCACAGCATTGTTTGGTTTCACAGTCTTTTTCAAAGTGATATTGATGGTCGATTTCGTGGGACTGCAGAAGTTGACAGATTTGATACACGAATCATCCAGCTCTGGAACGACAACTCTGTCTGCGCTGTCGTCTGCTTTCACACGGTCAGGCTCTTTCTTATCAGCTGCTTTCTTTGCAATTTTCGCAATCTTTTCAATGAGATCTTCAACCAAGAGAAATGTATGCTCATAATCTTTTTTGTGGTCATCAGGAATTTTGCGAGTTGTGTTTCTAGCAGCAAGACAATTTTTCAAGTCGTTGTAGACAGCTTTGAGGAATTTCAGCTCAGTTTTCAACACAAGAGACTCGTCCAAGATTGACGCTCGCTTGAGGATCTTTCGTTGAATCAACTTGGCCTTTGCCACATGCACCAATGCCGTGAGAACATCACACAATATATCAAGATCATTGCACATTCGACGAGACAAGTTTATCATTTTTAGCAGCCACAATTCTTCCCGGGACTTTGGCTCGCAACTCCTCCTCATGTTTCTGGCTGCCTTTCTCTGGTCACACATTTCCTCCAACATCTTTGAGACCTTCACTTGCACAGGAACAATGCAGTCATGTTGAAACACATTGGTAGTTAGCCAACTAGATATGAAATTCCAGCTTTTCTGGAGTAGAGAATGAGCAGAGGTGATGATGGCTTTATTATCCTTGTAAAAGTCAACAAGGCTTGTGTACGCAATGGTTTCTTCTGAAGAACTCCATGAGGGAAGCGGGGATTGTTCTCTCGAAGATTTCCCCAACTTACTAGTATCCTGGGAGCTGGAATTTGATGCTGAAGATTTCCGGCCAAACGACGTCCTAGATTTGATTGGTTTCTCATTTTTTGAATCCATTTTATCAGATTTCTGTGATGCTGGACTAGACTTTCCATATGAAATATCAGCTATCTCTGATGAACCTTTTCTATGTTTAACAGAAACTGAAGTCTTTGTTTGCTGAGTTGAATGTTTCAGATGTCCAGATTTCAATTCAGAGACAATTTTAGAAGATCTTTCAGTAGACGGACAAACTTTTCCATCAGATTTCCGTCTTTTCGGCAAGCCAGGAGAACCGTTTGCTTCCTCTTCAGAAGTCTCCTTAACTGGCTTCGGTGAAGAGCTTTCCTTTCCTTTGAGTATTGAGAGAATTCTCAATCTTTCATCCTCTGGTAAGGGTGGTGGTGAAGAAGTTCTTTTGGAAGTAGATGACAGTCTTTTTCCAGATTTCTTTTCCATGTCAACCACAGGTGACCTTTGCCTGACAAGATGAGCTGAAGGTCTGGGTGGAGATCTCCTCGGTCTTCTACTGGGGGACTCACAAAGCTGGTTGCGTACATTTGGCAACCTGCTTATTTCAGGGGACGAACGACTCTGTTGGTTTATAATTGGACCCCTTCTTCCAAGGAATTCGGGACATGGGCTGGGTGACCTGTGTCTTTTTTGAGAGGATATCGGACGTGGACTAGGTGACCTCTCCCTTCTTTCAGAGAATTCTTGATATGGGCTAGGTGACCTGCGTCTTCTTCGTAGAGATATGGGAAATGGGCTAGGTGACCTCCCCCTTCTTCCAGAGTATTCTCGAAGTGGACTAGGTGACCTAAGCCTTCTTCTGGGAGACATGGGACGTGGGCTGGGTGACCTGCGTCTCCTTACAGGGGATTGGGGATGTGGGCTAGCTGTCCGGTGACTTCTTCTGGAGGATTTTTCTTGATGTGGGCATGACGACCTGCGTCTTCTTTCAAGAGATTCGGAATGTGGGCTGTGCGAACTACGTCGCCTTCCAGAGGATTCACGAGATGGACTGCGTACAATTGGTGACCTGTGCCGTGAACTTTCACTTGAATGTCTTGACTGAGAGGACGTTGAATGTTCTCTTCTGCAATATTTCCTTTTGGGAGAAGGTGATGAGGAGCGGTTTTGCCTTGAAGAATTCTGAGGTGATCTACTCCTCTTCAAACCTATTGACTTTTTGGGGGGATCAGCAGTATCTTGCAGAGCAGTGAGAGCACTTGTACCATCTACATTCTCCGCTTTAAATTCTCCATCCGTCTCTGGACCATTATTAGCCATTACAACAGCTCTCATTTTCTGCATGATTTCAACAAAGGATTTCTCCAAATTCGGCTTATTAGTTTTAGGCAGGGTTTTTTCGATCACTGAACAGACCATATGCACACATTGCTGCTGTAATTCTGATAGATTCTCAGGATCAGGATCTTCAACGTCCATTGTTGTGTCGCTTCCATTTGCCTCTTCAACAGGCGCCTCCTGAACTTCCGTATTGATTTCATCAACAGTAGGAGTTGCAGGACTAGAAGGAATGGAAGGACTAGCAGGACTGGATGCTAGTACAACATGATGCTGTTGTACTAGTAAGGTATCATCAATGTGGGAAGTGACTTCAGCCTCAGGTATGGGAGTTTGATTCGCCACGGCCTCATCAACACTTGGAGCAATAATATCAGTTTTTGCCTGCCCAAACTTTGACTCTACTGGAGGTTTTGTATCATGACTTGAAGAAGGCACAGTATGAGAATCATCCTGAGGTTCCACTTTGACATGAACCTGAGTAATCAGAGGCTTCAGAGTTGAAGATTGAGCTGATACGCATGTCCTAGGATGTGCGAGTTGCTGTGATGTGGGAAGAGTTGGCGTATCCTGCCATGGTGATGGCGAAGGTGGATGTGCGGTTGACACATTTGAAGTCTGAGACTTAGCTGTTCCTGAAGTGATGAGACTGGGACTGTTTTTCACTACAACACAATATGCACTGCGTTCCTCATCATCTGGTGATAGGGTCGGCCCAAGGGGACCGGCTGTGAAGAGGATGAGGTCAGGGGTAATGTTGAAGAACAGAAGAAAAAAAATATCACACCTAAGAAGTTCTTTGCAAGTTTAAAAGGCACGAAGAAAAAGTAATCTTTCTCATTTTCCAGAACAGCCGCAGATACCTGTTTAAAAAGAGACATGAACAAAAAATTCTATAACAATTGGATTGGAGTGCGGGAGGGCACTACAAGGACATTCTTAGGGAAATTAGGGAATCAAAAGGGATTATTATGGGGTCAAAATATTAGAAGCTGCAAGGCAGAAGCCGAAACAACACACCCGTCTCAATTATACCACTGTTACAATATTAAGGTCAACTATATGTAATATGCATGTTTACCAGAACCCAGTAACATTATGGTTACTTGTTCAACTTGCATAATGCATATTACATGCATGGGTGCTTGAGCAGGAGCCTATTTTAAGGAATGCCTTAAAAAGCTTAATTGTTCCACACACAAAAATTAAAAAAATTCCCTAACATGGAAAATTTATGTGTACATTGTGTCATCAAATAAATCACGAAAAGTAAAGGATAAATTCGTGAACATTTCCGTTGACACTGCTAAAATAAGCAAATTTGTGCCTCTCAGAAAGGTTTGAAACCAGAGGAAAAATGACAAATTGTGTGAATGAACTGCTAATATTAGTCAAATAACTCAATAGTGTGAATGAAAAATCAATGAAGAATACTAAAACTTAACAGTAATAATAAATACCAGTAATTATAAGCCCTATTATGATACCTCTTCTTCAAGTATAGAATTCAGTTTCACGATACTCAAGAATAATTATTATTATTTGAATTATTATTATATTATTGGTCCCTTGAAATCACATATGTAGGCAATTAAACAGATATACATGTATATGGCTCCCCAAAAGCAAAGCAATTAATTACTTTGAACATTTGGGCATTAGCTGGCCTTTTCAAACAGATTCCGCCAGAGAATCAGAATCCTGGGATGCACCCATGCAAGCTCTCTATCCACCAGAATTGTGAAAACACTTAATGTGAAATACATGATGTATTACCCTACACCTGTCAACTTTTCACAAGCAAAAAATAGTTGAGAGTAGCAGAGGAAGAGAGGAGAAGGGAGAGGTAACGGAAAAATATATCAAATAAATCAAAGAATACAAGTAGGAAAAATTCAACTTGATGAAATATAAGTAAATATAAAATGTCTCACAATGATGAAACATATTATATGTACATATAAATGAAATTATGCCTGACGAGGAACTACATGTGGTCAGGCGCACAGAAGTCTTCTGACCAGAAAAAAAAAGTATGGTTAGAATAGCATAAAGCAGTCAATGAATGGGCAAACATATCTTGATAACATGATTAAGACAATAATAATTACGATATTAATTCAAATCATCAGCCTGCAGTAAGATTACACCAGCATGGATGCGTTGTATTAAATTGACTTGTACATGCAGAAGTCTGTAGAACATCTATATAGTTAATCAAACAATAATACTTGAGAATGATATGCTGATATAATTACAACTGATAACCTTCATTTGGATACCGGTATCCTATTACAAGATGAAACCTGACTAACAAAAGTTACAAAACTGAAATACTGAAAGTTGAGTTGTAAATTATTAATTACTTTATATCTCTAATTATCTCTCAGATGCAATAATAGATTTATTTTTCTAGGTTCAGAGACCTCATAAGACCTCATAAAATAGGACAAAATTATGTATATCACAGTCACATCCATGTCAACAAATACAAAATAAATACAATATAATATTATCAGTGATGGGCGAATATTGAATTTGTCCGATTATTCGAAGACAAAGCTCCGAGCCGCTGATATTTGCCGAAGCCAAATACAGAGCCGAATATATACCCGCTCCAATGCAGCAATACTAGTACTTTCATTATTTAGGCTTGTGAGCTCAAGTAACGCTATCAGGTTCCTTCAGGCAGCTGATGAATTAGGATTTAGGAAGAGCTCGATTCGTGATTGGTCAAGTTCAGTCACGTGTGTAGATGCCCTGCCTTTTTTTAAGCCATTAAGTTCAACGAATATTACAATAGTGGAGCCGGTAATATTCACCTGATAAAGCCCAAAGCCCCAAAGCAGACAACGAATAAAGAAAGTGTACTCAATTAAACAATTAAAGGATGTTTGCATAGTCATCACTTCTAACTCTTTAAAGCAGATATCCCTTCCAAACATTGGTGAAGTGTTTATAGTTATTTTACAACTTCAATCGTGAAAGTTTGTTCTTCTCATTAAGAGTTTGGACAGTTTTGGGGTCGGTTTAAAGCATTCTTTGTTGATAACCCTCCATTTACAGTCAGACCCCGTTAATTCGCCTTCATGTAATCCGCTCTTTTCGTAATCCGCCATAAAATCTCAGGAACGAATCATTTGTAATGTTAATTGTGTCATGTAATCCGCCCTTTTCGTTAATCCGCCTCCGTCAACGATTTTAGGGAACGAATCTACACTTTACCATTGTAAATAACACATGTAATCCGCCCCCCAAATAGCGTGTCGAAAACAAACATCAGCCACGACACACTAATTGTCGGCGATTTCTTTGAAGTCGGGTCAGTTTAACAACAACTGGCGCCTCCTTGTTTGTTTAACGGCGATTTGTGTTGTTTAATTAACTTGTTAAGCGTTAAAATCGCAGGCGAAAATTCTGTTAAGTCTTTAATTTAATTGGTCGCTGGGTTAAGCGATGTTCAGGAATGGAACGAACGAGATCACAAAGTTGTGAGTGGAGATCAATCGAGTGGAGAAGCGAGATCTGAGCTCACAAAGGAAGTCTTGGCGGGGAAGCAAGGCAGCACGTGCGCGCATTAAATGCTATATATTTTGAGAGATTCGAGGAGTCGGAGGCAGTGAAGCAAGAAAATAAAGATGTACTTCACAGATTGGGCTTGATGAAACGGCTTATCACAAGCAGATTGAATCATGCCGCTAAGCAGACAACCATCACAGATTTTTTCAAACAATAAAAATCTTTAATTAATTGGCCTCATGTGATCGTTTATGAGGTCTTTTTTACCTCCTGCTTCATTCCTAATGGTATATGCTACTACGTTAATGCATGACATTGGTTTTGGGGGTTTTAAAATGACACACAATTTTGATCAATTTGTGGTCTGAAATGTAATCCGCACTTTTCGTTAATCCGTCAGTTTTCTTGGGAACAGAGGAGGGCGGATTAACGAGGTCTGACTGTTATTACTATAAGATTTGTGGGTGCTGGCACAAAGGCGAGTAAACAAAGTGACCCAGAGAATTAAATTAATGCAGGATAAAATTTATTTTGATATTCGGATTCATTGAACTCTTTTCACTCGAAACCAAAGCTTCGAAAAATAGCTAATATTCATAAAAGTCCAAATTAAGTCAAAGCTTCGCCCATCACTAAATATTATAATGAATATTTTAATTGAATTGGTACATTCATAACAATTATTGGGTATATTTCGATGGTGTGTGGGTATTTGTATTAGCGTATTGAATTCAGAAAAATTGAACCCTTGAATTCCATCAAACTTTCCACCACGGTTTTGGATTGTACCGGTATCTTATGTCATTTTGGAGAGAAATTAATGAGATATATCTTATTAATTTCTCTCCAAAATGACAGAATTCCTGCTCAAAAGAGAGCCCTTAAATAAATCACTCACTCGAGATCGGTCAACAAGATACTCTGAAAACCTCTTGAAGCAGTCCCTCTCTGCAGATTGTCGAGCCTTTCCACTGCATCTTGCATATGCGCATTGCACTGTTGCGCCACACGGATAGACTGAAAAGAAGATATAAAAAACTCAGACTAAACGACAAGTGCACAGGATTCCAATCAAACCAGTAGACTTCCAACTTATACGGAACTTCCCTCCATCCACAGCTTGTGAAGGCAAACAGGTTTGGAAAGACTCCCTTGGCAGGAGCTTGGACAACTGAACAATATCTGGCCTGATATAACAGAAAATGAATACAATCAAATACAAATTAAATGTAATGGTCTTACAAATCCACGGAAAATGCTTCATTTGAGTTGGCACGAATTTCAAAGCTGTCTGTGGCAGAGACTTTGATTCTGCCCTCCCATGCTGGTTCTAGAATATGGCTTGGTTCCTGCACCTCTATTCCGCGATGCACTAAGGTCACCGGTCGCCGCAACTTAGGAGACATTGTGTCAATCACAATTTATATCTGCAAGAACAGCAGTGGGAACAAAACATAATAAATTATGATAATCTGAGTAATTAAGCACTAAGAATTAATTAATTTTAAAATTGTTTTCAACTTAATTATGAATACAGCTGTCTTCTTATGTATTCAGAAGGTGTATTCACATTTTCATCATTATTCATCTAAACTGCCAAATAATCAAAAGATTATTCATTACAAATTTGAATTCGTTCTTAATTTATTAGTACACATGCACATGCATAGGCAGAGTTTTTATAATCATAATTACATATGCTATAATGAAACATCGTGTAAAGTAGTTGGAAGCATCCATATGTAATCTTAACAAAACAAGTACTCAGCTGTCCGAAATACAGCATTGAATATGACACTATGTAATACAAAATTATAGTGCGTAAAACGTGTACAGCAAATTAGCTGCTAAAGCAGCAGCTTGCATACCACATTACACACAGTACACACAGATCTGCATGGGGAGTACAATGTATCATATTTAAACTGAAGGCCATGTAAAAGTGTATAAACAAATACTTGTGGGTGCAACAGGGAACGCCCAGAGCAGACTCAGATGATCATGTACAATGTCCCTGGAAAGCAACTTCAAGGTCTCAATTTCTCAATATACAAAACATTCCCAATACCCGGTATGAAGAAACAAATATGTATGTACTCCCAAAAACCGCGAATACTTATTTATAAACCAACAATGAAGCGGCCATGAGCTAAGCTTCCTTCAGCACGAACAGTAACCTTGGAGAGCAGAGTCGTTTGTATAAAATTTACGATCTTTTGTGAGCAGGCCTACCAATTCAATGCGCTCAACAAACCCAAATAAAACGCACAATGGTGAAATCTATAACAAACATCTATACCACGTGACCCGCTCAGTGATTGCATATATTACAACTCAAATGTAGTCCGTACCATGTCTGCCTGGGGTATGATTTTAATTATTCAACCCAATTGAAAGATACATGTAGGCATAATCGAATAATACATGTAAACATGTAATATGCATAATTTGCTTATTACTCTAAAACACACAGCGATCTACACTTATAATAATGTCAAATTGGAATTCCTTGATTCCAAATCTACAATGTAAGATGTCAAGTTAATAATAATAATAATAATAATTTATTCGTATAAATAAATATACAGGATTATAGTAGGTGAAAGAAAATCAGAAGAAAAAAAAAATCAAAAAAAATCAAAACTACAACATAAAGGTAGCTTAATCAAGTTGTAAAATGATTAAATGCAAATAGTAATTCTTCATTAGTATTTTCAAAGTTTAAAAACATAAGGCCATCTCTTAAATAACAAAGGTCTTTTAGGGCTAATGATTCAGCAATCGTCGTTTCATCATACATGCCTATTTGTATTATACTTTTTACATTTTCAAAATCATCAAATATAAAAAGTAACGGAACAGAACTTAAAACAGAACATAAATGTACATTTTCACTAATGACAGAATACGTGCAACCGTAAAAACAATAGTAATAAAACTATGTGGAATCAATTATAGCGATTGTATCATTATAAGTATGAATAAATAAGTAATTCATCAAAATCAAATCAAAATTATACTACAAAGCCTCATTGTTAATTAATGCATGATATCAAAAGCTGATAAATGATTGCGAAGTTTACATAGTCGAAATGGGAAAACCTGATTTGAGGTGGTTATATGAAAACATGGTTATAGCAATGAGCTACAGCTTGAAAGCAGCACAGAAGATATATACGATATATATTAATAGATTAACTGATAAGCCTTTGAGGAATAGATTCAAAGCGTACTACCGAACATACGTACACTGTCGCATAGTAATAAGAATTTTAAGAGTTGCAAAAGTGTCACAAGATAATAAAGGTGTTTTCTTTCTTTCAAATGTAGCACAAGGATACTTAATAATACTAAGAACACACAAGATAAGGTACCATAGCTACCACATGCTAGTAGTAGTAGTTAGTTGCCCTGTGAATGCGCCCACCTTTTTGCTCAGGATAAAATACACGTAGCACTCGACTCCCGCTCGGCTCAGGGTAGAACTTCGATTGAGCTGATGCAGCGTGGCGGTGCTGCTTATATCAGCATGTTGGCCTATGAATTTGCCACAGGGCCAAAGGTTATCGATTAGTCTTAGTAGCATGATTATAGTATCCCAGAATGCAATGGGATTCGACCCCATGGGAGAATACATGCACAGTTACATATTAACTGGATAGTGTGGCCCTGTTTCAAGATAATGACCCTCTTATCATTAATTGTCCCTTTAAGCCTTTAACTAGCTCGCGTATTATATACTAATAATTTCTTTCAATACTTCAATCGGTATGGTAGCTACGCAGTACATGTAGTAGCACACAGTATCACTCATGCAAAAGAATTCTTAATTATCTGCAATAGACTATTCTGATAATTAAATAAATGATCGATAATAAATATTGCAAGATCATTGAATAATCTACATGGTTTGCTTCACTGTATGTATCGTGTTTCAGGAAGTCATCATCACCAAAACAAAGTATAAATCCTCCTCCTCATCCCATATTTGGGAAGCGCAAAGTGCTCAAATCTGATAGCACAGTTTGAAAACAACCATTTTCTTTGAGTAATGATCTAAATTACGCGTGAGATATCGTTACAATAGCTGAACTATTTTAACTCGTTTAGCTCTGGCGAACACGGACTCCACTCGGACGTTTCCCGTGATCATAAATTATCTTAAAGTTTCTATCATTTCTATGAAACTTGAATTTCTGCGAGACACGGTCCACTAAATTTCGAACAAAATTTAATGTTTTCCACACTATTCTAGATAATTAAAACATGCAAGGTGATACGAATAATATGAACGTGAATTTAGTTACCAGTAATAGTGACTCTGAAATGTAGAAAAAGATTATATGCATATGCATATGTAATTATCATGGGCGTCAAAACAGCAGCTGGAGTAATGGCGTCGGCAGTTGGGGTTGAGTTCCCTATCAGCTGTCAGTTTTAACCGTTATATGGTTCTTGGGGCGTTTAATTAATGGAGAAATCAGTGGTTGGTCGATGACTAGTTTAAAGAGGACGAGGTCCTTTGGGCTTTTACTTATTGTTTAGGACAATGGAGGGATGCTCTCGCAGTGAGCTCGGCATGCATTTTACATCAGGAATCGCGCGTGCGTCCGACTCACTAATCGTATTAAATATGGGGTTATATATAAATAATCGTATAAATATGGTGAAGGGGTCAGGCATAATAGAAAATGAGCTTTAGCAAAAGGTATAGGTGTGGCCACTGCTTCAAATCATAGGCCTGGTTTTCGAGCATGTCGTAGCTAGTACTTATACAATATAATTACTTTAAACTCAAGACTAGACCTAAAAATGCCACATGGAACTCTTTTATGTATAATAATATATAATTATCGGCACGTCCTTAATTGTTTAACCACGCTTTGCCAAGTTGACCCAGCTGAACTGGGAAAACCAGATCTGAGGTGGTTATATCATATGGTTAGTCAAGGAGCTTCAATAACCAAATGGTTATACAAGCTCGTTGGTTATAGTAGTAAGCAAACTAAGCAACAGGTTTTCAGCGTGCAGGGGATTTTTTTCTAAGTGCTACTAATCGCGGTTGAGATTTCATAAACGATTATCGGTGGAGTGCAACCGATCGATAATCAATTAAATATCGGTGGACACTGATAACAAAATATATGAATTCAATTTATGGATTAGTAACCGCTTACAAGGCAACTTATGAAACGCAAGTTCTGATGCCAATTACGAGTTTTTATGACACCAACAATAGAAGAAAATAGCAATTAATATTTTTCAGTATCAATTATGTCGGAATCTAATGTAAATTAGCATTATCTATACCAGTACTTGAGACCTGCGGATTGCATAATTATACCGACAGAGGGGTGAGATGGGCGCTGAGTGCGTCGCCATGGCAACATGCAATGCATCCATACTTGATTTACCCATCACGCTGTGGTTCTGACCTTTATTTTAATATTAATTACGCCGACGTCAATGGCAAATTTTGCTGAATCATTTCATGTAAATAAACTCACCCGTATTTTACTTTATTTACTTAGCATCATGCAATCTGTGCCAACATCCTGTTTGCAGCGTGGTAATTATGGTCTGCACGACACAGCCCGCATTCAACCATTAAATGACCGAATATGCTAGGCTAAACTGATTCATAAAAAAAGTCATGATATTAAGAGAGCCAACAGTGAATATTAAAAGTTAAAATGCAATGCGTATAAAACATTATCCACATCAAATTGAAAGGATTCATCGCATAGGCTACGCTGTAATGACGGAACATCAACAAGGGAGGTCAATGGGCAACAATAATTCGTGATGCCAACAAAAGCAATCGCCGTTAGTAGGGTTACACGTCACACGTGCCACTATGACCTTCTACCACTGACAGTGTTCCTTCTTTGTCCAGTTAACAGATAAATGGAGAAAACACTCTGATCTTTTTGATTGACTGTTGATGAATGCTTACCAAAACACTCTCGATAATGACTTCGTGCCATCCATGATGGTTTGTAAGTTGGGCGGAGAGAGAGCAAAGAACAGAGGGAAGGGAATCTGTGCTGACATCGACCAGACCTCTCTCTCTCCCTTGGCCACTCACTCCCGGTGACTGTAATACGGTATTCAGAAAGTAAAAGTGTTGTAACGTGGATGCTTACAAGATTTCATAACCTTAACAACGTTATTATTCAAGTGAATGTTTACATTGGAATTACAGTTATACAATAATAATAATACGCTTTTGGAGGGGTTGCACAAAACGTCATATTCCGAGGCAAATTTTTCACAAATGGCAATCATTTTTTGAGCCGCTCAATGACTTGGGGCTAATAGAGTGAGATCATCGGCACACGCCAAAGCCCCGACATACCTATTTCCTAAATGACAACAAATGCCTGATTTTTCCAACCGTTCAATCAGCTCATCCATGTAGATACAAAATAAAATTGGAGACCCCTTGTTTTATGCCATTTTTACAACTCATTGAGGAAGATAGTATACCATTCCAATTAACGACTAACCTCTGCTGCGTGTACATCGAAATGAGTAATTTACAAATCCGAGGACAGAGACCTCTACGGATCAGAAGACAAAACAACTTTATATAATGTAGCCTGTCAAACGCTTTGGATGCATCCAGCAGTATGCAATACAACTTTGAGTTTGAATACTTGTTGACAACCTCTTCAAGGACAAAAGTGCATTGTGTCATGCTATGTTTCTCTTTAAAACCAAACTGGAGGGGACTAGTACTTAAAACCTTTGCATGCTTTACAAGTATAATTTCATGGAACACTTTCGCAATGATACTGTTGAGGTCAATTGACCTGTAGTTATCGCTACTCGATAATGATTTCTTTTTATCCTTTGGGATAGGGATTAGGGTTGACATAACCATAGCAGAAAGGACAGTTTAGTGAGCTATCATTGCATTAAATAGGAAAGATAGACAAACAATTCGTGACAGCCATTTATGATGTGATCAGAACAGATTACATCCTTAGCCTCAGATTTACCACGTTTTAATTTTTTTCACAACCCTCGTAACATCATGTACATTGACA
Organism: Capitella teleta; assembly: GCA_000328365.1. Taxonomy (NCBI): domain Eukaryota; kingdom Metazoa; phylum Annelida; class Polychaeta; family Capitellidae; genus Capitella; species Capitella teleta. Next base: position 110,608 of record KB309986.1, read on the forward strand.
GAATGCTCATAATAACAACCACTACTATTAATGCACTTGAACTCAATGAGCGCATCAACATGCTCCAACAAACCAGACATCTCACTCTCTTCATATGGGACGCTACTATATAAATTTTCAAATTTCTGTGCAAACATTTCACAAATAGACTCATTCCCTTGTACACCTTCCACGGTATTCGGAACAGACGAAACTTTTTTAGCCTTCCTTTTAACTTCATCCCAAAAGACTCGTTAGATGTCATCATTAGATAGAATCGCATCAGCCATACGGTCAGATTGGATTCGATCCTGATTTCGCACAAGCCACTTCGACACCCGTTTATATTCCCTTTTATATAGTATACATAAATATAGAATACAGTAAAAATGTAAGCAACAATGTCCCGTAATACTAGTAGCTATAATGAAAACAGTGTTTGGAGTCTGTTCCTCCAACAGCTCTCCCGTATGAGTGGCGCATTGTAATGTAATGTGAAGTCATTTTAGGGTAATAATTTGTATCACTTGAAATGAAAATGAGGAGACAATTAGACTATCAATATGTGACTCATGAATATTGATGAGAAAATCCAACACAGCCTAGTTTCTGATTCTGATTTTTGTGTGCATTTATATTTACCATTATCAATATGTTTTTCTGTTTTCGTTCTCTCCTCCTGTGCAAGTCTTTGTAAGTGAAAAATAAATTATTATTATTTATTAGTATTAACCCGAATTTAGCATAACTGGCACAATCATAAGGAACCATGATTTAATTGTTTCTCCCAATGTAATTGCACAAGATTTGCATTTTTGAATACTCCTCCAGTCAATATCCTCATTCAAGATTCTAACACAAAGTTTTTCGTTAATGGGTGCAGCTATAGGACAGATTACGATCTCTTATAGGCAATCCATACTTCATGCCAAGTCATTTTTAATGGAATTTTCAATCTAATGAGACAATACTAAGTTACTAACAAACAATAACTGTTTCTCTTTGTGAAAATTAAGGAGAAGAAAGAGAAAAAGAACATGTAAAGAATAGGGAAACATGATATCAGTTGCATAATTCAATGATTTCAATCTATCTTTCAGAGGTTGTAAATCATGGCTTCATTATAATTACCGGTATGTGATAAACATATATAATATTTAATTTTATGAAATAATATGTTTGTTAAATTATGTGACGTTGTCAACCTTTCTTATTTCTTTATATACTTCATTGCCTTATCACATACCAACAATCAGTCCGGGAACTTAGTGCCTGTCTCCTTGCATTTACTCATATTCATATAACTGCAAATATATTTACGACATTTTGTTTTTGTTGAATATATTGCATTGGTGAATTATGTCTCTAATAATTATATTTACATGTAACTTCCATTGCAAAATAAATCTTCTTCATCTTCTGTTGCTTTGAAATTATTATTATAAATTTTTATTATTGCTTGGTGTGTTTTGTTTTGAACTTTCAAAGTATACTGGCCCTGATGGGTCATGTGGATAGTGACTAGAAGATATTATAGTGAGTAGGGTTAAATAAATGAACCAACACATTGATCAGTGTTGCAGCATGAGGCCTGAGGCATGATTGGATTTTACCATAATTTTACGGCTCCACTCAACCCATTCGGGTGATAAGGGCACGAGCCTGATACCGGGGTTAAATTACCTCCTACTCTTATCACTGAATCCCAAGAGTTCTATATCCTGAGTGAATCTAGTATAGCTTTGTTCAAACTTTGGGAATTCATATTCACTGCCTCGCTATCGACTGAAGAAATAACAAAAAGATGGGATCATGGGATAAAGACTACATGTTGATGTTATAGACTTATAGTAATAATAATTATAATTAATATTAGTACTACATGTACTAGGTTCATGTTCTGTTATCAACATCGGTGTGCATAGCTGTGATACCGGTAAATCATAAATAATAATTAACAAAAATCTGACTCAGAAGTCAATTAATTGTTGTTGCTTAAACTTGTTTTGCTGTTGTTGATATTCTGTTTTTGTTTTATTTTGTTGTTATGTAAACTGTAAGCAGTGAGTGAACAACGTTGAATTTGTAGCGTGCAACTTTTGAACCTTTTCAATAATTTCAATTCTATATTTTTGCTACATGAGGAAAGCAAAAGAGCTTTGAAGTTGAAAGTTCAAGGCCGAGGGCTCTGTCTTCGTGCGAAGCGAGGGACCATTCACCATTCGCAGCATTTATGTTGAGTACTAGCTGTTTACAAATGATACTTGATAAGTTGATAGTCGGTAAACTAAGTAGGCTACTACTAGTACTAGCTAGTACTAAGTAGTAACTCGTTCAACTACTTAGTAGTTGAACGAATTGGCTACGGTGCATACCCAGGAGTGGTGAGCCATTAATTTACTTATAAAGTTCAAGTACGCGTATTATAACATGATGATAATGAATATTAACAATGGTCGTGATGTTTACTGCTAATTTCACAAGAGTAACTGTATAATGGCCTAAATGAGACGGTAAATATGCAAACGCATATTACTGCATGCATGCTCATCGCCATGATGCAAAATGCACCACAGGGTAGCACAGATTCTCAGGCGAGGTCTGTATAGGGCTCGCTGTAGTATATGTCAGCTACCACAGGCCCTGTGACAGGGAGTCTTTCCAGTGGGCTCTGGATACATGAAATGCCTATGCAGCCTTCTATAATAATATCCATATATACTATTTTATATGGGCAGTAAGCATTCACTGCATTGAGTTTGGTCCATATATGCTCGCTCACTGGTAAGACCCCTAGCTGTGACCGACACCGTGACCGTAGTCGTAGAGCATCATACCAGCATCATGCTAACTATAGCCGTGCCACTCCTTTCGGCTGGCTCCTGCGTCGCTTCAGGAGTGGCACGGCTACATGCTAACGATTGAAACCGCTACGTACCGTTCATTGGTTTATCAGAGTAAGCTGTTACCAGTCACACAGACTGTTCATATTTCCAACTGGCAGCTGATCGGAGTGGATGAGTAAAACGCAGAAAGCAGAAAGCAGAATCCTGAGAGTGCTACAAATGCTTCGGAGAGCCAGATAAAACGTTTCATCGATCCCCCAACATCAATAAATAGAAATATACGACATATTTCCTCCTACAACAGTTATAATTATCAAAAAAAATTCTTTTGAATTTGTTTAAATATTAATAAAACATCTGCCTGCTTGCGGCGCGACAGCGATCAGGTGCCTGATTCCGGTGGTTGCTTATTCTTTATGCATTACTTGCACTCGCAAGGTTAATGCGTTATGAAGGGTTTTCCCCCAATACTCGCAATTCATTTCGCTGTATTAATTATAGCATCCTCAGGACGTAGTAGCATCCTAGTGAAGTCTCAATGCATCTCCATGATCATTTAAAAATGATTGAATTCTCAGGACGCTTTGCATATTAATGCATCCTTAGGACGCTAAGGAAATTTTTGCATCATGAGGATGTGTTTTTCATTCTAGTGTAATTTCAAGGCATCTTCAGGACGCTAAATTTAATATTGCATCCTTAGGACCCTTAAGAGATCATTGCATCCTCAGGACGCTATAGCAATTATTGCATCCTCAGGACTCACTAGCATTCTAGTGTGTTCTCAATGCATCCTCAGGACGCTATAGCAATTATTGCATCCTCAGGACGCTATAGCAATTATTACATCCTACGGACGCAATAGCAATTCCAGAGAAAATGGCAACCATTTTTTTTTTTTTTGTATTTTCTCCATGAATGCGTGGAAGCAACAACTATGTGAATACACAAACAGATTAAAAAGCAAATGGTGGACGACCAATATGACCTCGAGGGTACATACCATGTACTGACAAAATTCACTGATGGGGTGACACACCTTGTTAAGCCTTACTTCTGTACCTTGGTGCCAGACTGAATGCTAGCGGATCGCTCAATAATGTGAAAGATGATTTTTCATTTCATGTTGCATATTAATATTACAGTTAATTTCATTAACTTTACAACGGTTTGCATTTACATTTAACCTGTAATTGGATACAAGAAATGTAATTACTTATTTTGTTCATCATGTAACTTGAGTTGCAAAACATACATGCTATTTTTTCATTAATGAATTTATTATTGTTTTTCTAAATTATTTCTTAATAATTATATCAATAAAACCACAAAAAAAATGAAACACGAATACAACTGATATGAATGAATGTATAAATGTACAAAAACAAAAACCTGACATATTAATGAGTAAACATTTAGACATATTTATTGTATCTGTACAGTAGCAAGCACCGCTTCCAAACTTGCCAGGAAGGCTTTTGGAGCCAGCGTGTGGCTTCAGAGGGAGCAAGATCGCTCCAGGGTAAACAATTCTCTCATTTTCACTAGTGCCTCTTCCAATGGGGGTCTGTATGGAAAAGAATATTTAAATGAAATTCAAATAAACAGATAACTGACCTCACATTTTCGCTGAAGGGAAGGTGGAGTTCCTCATAGTTCTCCTTATTTAGAACCTCTTTGAAATTTTTCACGAGATCATCCACCTTCCCTTCAGTCATGGTGGGAAATCTGTTGGGGTTCAAACGCTTGGTTTTCTGTTTGAATCCTTTGACTGGGCATCAATGGGGTTTCTGTAAAGAGAGGAAAAATATATACAAGCACAGACTACAAAGTAACAATTTCCTTATGTTTCTTTTCTTTTCCTCGTGTTCAAATCTTATTAGGAAACAATTAGTAAGAAACAGTTAACTCACCCTGGGTAGAGCATTAATTGCTGAGGAAGACATCCCTTCCTCAACCCTTCGTTGCTAAACCAAGTATTGCCCCTTGCCCTTTCCAAAGCCCAGAAGGCCTAGCATTTGTATTCCTGCAATTGAAACAGAGTATGAGAGGTGTCGCCTTATCATCTTTACATATTCTTTACATACCACCACCAGGGAACGTCATCTCCTCTTTTCTATTGCATGTTCACAAAAGATTGACCTTGTTTATATTTTCTGGTTAACAGCAAACAACTTACCTTCTTCACTAGCCTTCTCTCGCACTCTCTTCCTAAGTTCCTCCCACGTCCTTTCGTCTTCTGGTCCATTTCATTTCTCATTTTCTCGACCTGGACCTTCTCAACTGCAAGTCTCTTCCTCTCTTCCTCAATCTTCATCTTCTCTTCTTCGAGTCCTTTCCTTTCCTCTTAAAACACTTTCTTCTCCACTGCCTGCCTCTCCCTTTCATCATCCAGAAGTGTCCTATCCGGCAGCTGATTCTGAGCTGACTTCTGTCGTCTGTTCTGGGATCTGGCCACAGCACGTTTTTCTCTTTCCCCCGTCATCTTTCTGAAATATAACGCATAGTACAACATGTAATGAATAAATGAACGGATGGGGTTTTTTACGGCACTCTGATCTTAAAAGAACAACATGTAATTATATGTGACCCCGAGAAAGAAAGAGCACTGTTACCCAATTAGCGATCCGTCCAAGTCAATTCAAATAGACCTATCAGTAATATACATGTATCTTGCAACCAGTGATCTACTTATGAAGATATGTTTTACGTTAACCCTAGACCCTAGTACGTACACTGCGCATTCTATGTCAGGTCGATATCTTTTGGGACAACCCTCGTATATGTATGGGCATACATACTAGCAGTATAACATAAATCCTTAAGTTTTAATGAAGCAAACCGAATAAAATCTACTTCCATGGACAGCTCAAATAGCAATTATATAAACAATACCATAAACACAATAAAGATTTGTACAAATGATAACTTCTCATAATACAGAACGTAAAATATACGGATTGAATCGGCTGAGAGCTGCTGATGGCAGTGATCGGCTGATAGCGGCTGGCGACGGCACCAATCGGCGGCGGCTGCCTAAACGACCAATCGGTGGCGGCTAGTACATATCGGCAGGGGCTCCAGGGTCTAATGTATATAATTATGTCATTCATATTTATCTTACATCAAAGGCTGTAACGCGATCTTCATGATTCTCGTGTGATTTTCAAAACCCGGATCTCATGAAAGGACTGATCACGCCTTGTAGAAGAGTCAAAGAAAGAATATGTGAGCTAGTAACTATCCCTGTCCAGAGTGAACTGGGATCGAATCCCCGCGTCAGATGAATCGTCAGCTGGAGGACATGGTCGATTTCATATAGTCCTCACCCGTCCCTGGATCGCTTTGAGCAGTACTCGAGTCGAATGTCCATACACGTCTCCAGTATCAAGGAGGACGAAACTGAAAATGCGGAATATGTAGCCCTCAATGTTCCTAACCACCACCTCAAAGTCTCTCCTCCAATCGACCTTATATCAGAGGTCA
>KB309995.1:11120-60345 GCA_000328365.1 Capitella teleta
TCTTTTAGATGAACAGGAGTCATTGAAAAAAATTCAAAAAGACGATTTTAAATTTATTCATTTCATTAAATTTTGTACGTGTATTTAATATATTTCTTTCTTTTTTTTGGTCTCTTTCTCTTTTTTTTTCTTCTTTTCATGTCAGTGCATTATGTGTAAAATTTGCATTTATTTTTGCTCTGTATGGTCGAATATAAATATACCTGTGCTATTTTGTTTCTTAGTATCGTTTCCGCACCTTCACGCAACGAACTCGTAAATTATTATGAATGTATTTTTATTTTTCGCATATTTTTTTGGTGCCATAAAAGCTTGTTCTTGGAGCACCATTTGTTCGATTACCTTTTTTGTTTCGAATATGTTGTTTTTCTCTGCTTTTTTAATCGAATGTTGCCATCTTTTTTTCCGGGTGACGACCATAGCGGAGACATAATCAGTAGGTTCAGTGACGTATGATGACACCTTGTTCCGCCATAGATTCCAGTTTTTTCTTGACTTTAATTATCCTTGACCGCAACATGAATTTGACGAGGAGGTTGTATAACCGGTCGGACGTTAGGGTCAATTCTCATAGAGTAAGTGACTGGTAGTTTCCCAAGTTGTCCATCAAATAGTACTGAGTGTTCGCTTGTCTTCAGGGAGTTCATTGTTAGGTAAGATGGCATGAACTTTTGACCTAGCAAGAGTAGGTTCAGTCGAAGAGTGTCTTTGAGACCAAGAATTGATTGTACTGGCTGATCAATGATATGAAATTGAATCCTGTGGGACTTGTTGACACGACAGGTATTCGAATCCAACAGTGTTGAGGGTGTTTCCACCAAACGCGACAAGTTTTGATGAGTGAGCTGTGTTGATCTCTTCCATGCCAGTGCAGAGTTATATGTTTTGAGGGATAAAGCATTAGACTTGGCACCCGTGTCAATTTTGAACACTGTTTTGAGGTTGTTGATGGTCAAAGTGGCGTATAACTCGTTCGTCACACGGATGTCTGTCGGTAGGGCGACACTGTTTATGGAGAACTGTTTATCGTGTTCACACTCAATGTTGTGCACTCTGTTTCTGAATTGCTGTTGATGTTGACGATTAGAAGGGCGGTAAGACGCGGCTGAGGACGAAGATCCAGCTCCAGATTTGCAAACACTGGCAAAGTGGTTCTGTTTGACACAGTTGTTGCAGTGCTTCCCTAACGCCGGGCATGCCGATTGAAAAGCCGCGTGAAGTTTGCCGCAGTGAAATTGACCTTGACCTTCACTCAGCAGGTTGACGTCTGACTCCTCGACTGGGTGTTGAGGAGATGCCATAGATTTCGCTTCTTTCATTGTTATCTCATGTGATTGACAGATGCGAACAGTTTCTTCGAGAGTAAGGTCATTCTTCTTTAGTAGGGCTTCTTTCAGAGTTTGTTAGGCGGGGAAGACGATTTTGTCACGAATCATTTCATCTGTTTCCATGAAGGAGCACGGACGGGCAAGGTTTTGCAGAGTGTTGAGGTACTGCGCAAATGGAGTATCAGCTGGTTTCGTGTATTTCCAGAATTCATATCGAGAAAATACGCTCCTCTTTAATCCGGAGAATTGGGTTTTAAATTTAGCTAAGATGACGTCGTACTTAGTTGAGCCAGTCTCACCAAAATCGAAATTGTTGACACAGTCGGGGCCGATGCAGTGGAGCAGCATGGCGATCCGCACTCGGTGGGATTTGTTGAGAGCCTCCGACGCAGTCATGAAAATCTCGAATTGTTGCCTCCAAATCCTCCAATTGTCAGAGACATTGCCTGCCAGAGACATTTGTGGTGGCGGCTTGAAGTCCATTTTTGTCGGTTTGTGAAGGATGGCTGAGATAAATCCCGATTCGACACCATGTAATTGGATAGAAGACACATATGAGATTTAGCTGTGTACAAAACTATCTTTATTTCCAGTTTGCATAAATGAATAATGATGAGCACGAGTGCGTTATGATTGAGTCCAAACGTGGTGAACCCAGGCGAAGTGCGTTATGATTAAGACACAATCTACAGTATTGCTGTAGCATACCTTGACTTCCAAAAGGCATTTGACAAAGTTCCTCATCGACGCTTTCTCCATAAACTACTGATGTACGGCATCGATGGAAACCATATCAAATGGATTGACAGCTTCCTCAGGTCCAGAAGCCAGTAAATGAAGAAATGTCTATTGAAAAGAACTGTCACCAGTGGCATCCCACAAGGATCGATCCTAGGTCCAACCCTATTTATCCTTTACATAAACGAGCTGCCAAGCCATATGGAGTCCCTTGTGTACTTGCTCGCTGACGACATTAAAATATTTAGAAGTATGCGCGTCCCTTCAGATCCAGAACATCCCCAGAGAGATTTAAACACTCTCCACAGCTCGACCGAATCATGGCTACTCCATTTCCACCATGGGAAGTGCAAGGTGGTGCACATCGAATCTACAGAGATCACCCTGAAACTATTCTTACCAAACTCGACAAGTACCTTAGATGAAACAGATATTGAAAATACTTGGGCATTACGATAGACAATAAACTCACCTTTCGGCAACACATTACAGACAAAATTTAAAAAGCTAATAAAACACTAGGAATAATAAGACTTTTTTTTTTTTAATTTAACTCCAAAATATCTCAAACGACTGTATACCACAATGGTCACCACACCTAGAATACTAGCTGTGGAGCAGTTTGGTATCCTACTCTTAAAAGAGACATCAGACAAATTGAAGGTGTCCAGAGAAGATCCACTAAGCTATCTACCGAATTAAGAAACTTCAGCTATGAGGAGAGGCTCCATGATCTAATACTGCCAACTCTGGTACACCACAGAATGCGAGGAGACCTCATTGAGAGATATAAAATATTTAATTATTATTCTGTCAATCCCTCTGAACTATTGACTCTACACAACCCAACAACAACAAGGGGACCTATTTTTAAACTAGCTAAAAGCATATTAAAAACTACCTTAAGATCACATTCATTTTCCCAAAGAATAGTAAACAACTGGAACTCGCTACCCCAATCAATAGTTTCGTCCGAAAACATAAATAAATTTAAAAACAATCTAGATAAATACCTAAAATACCGCCCAACTCTCTATAATTTGGAAGCCAAAACGTCCGTCACCATCACCCAGAACGACGAATGAAAGTCGATCTGCGAAAAGAAGCATGAAATGTTTGCTCGCAGGATCATCCTAAGGTATCCTAAGGTAGCCTAATGAAACGCGCAGCAATGTTTGGCAGCACATAATTATGATTGTGTCATGGCTGTGATCCCAACTAACCGATTATCACTTGAATGATCATCTCTTACTGACTTCGTTTTCTATTGAGTCTGATGCGGCTGCTGACATCGCATACAACGGACACTTTCATCATTCTCATTAATATAGATGAATTATGCATGTGCCATTTATCTTATGTCTTGATCAAGTTACACTTACCTTTTTTTACATTAAAATTATCAAATAAACGCATCCCAATTTTTTGTGGCCCTCAAGTTATTTCCGCGTTTTTTAATCTGGCCCTGGGATTGAATTGTTTGCCGACCCCTTGTCTACTATATCTAGAACTAAATCTATGTACATGCACCGTTCACTGGTCTCCGGCGCTATTGAAAAGAAGCACCGGTACACATCCATGAAAAATCACCCCATTTTTGTACTTCCATTTCACTCGAAATTCCGAAGATGGCTCGCAAGGCGAGGCGAGTAAAAATGAATTAACAGTATTGCTGATTACGACCAGTTAACTAAATGTTTCTATAAATAGCAGCCAATGAGAGACCACCTGTCATCGGTGTGTGCCTGTGTCATTATATATATGACCAGGGAACAAGGGAACATGCAACGTACTCGCGTTATGATTTCCCGTGCCGATCTTTTCTTGATATTCATTTCCATACAAATCATAGCGTATGAATGATTCCTAAATGAGTCCCTGACTTCTCCTTGCTACATTGTGTACGGCGTATGAACATAGCGCACGGTTTACATATAATACCAAATCACACTGCAACAGAATATACGGATCTATCAGCCGAAAAAAAAAAGAAAAAAAAAAAAGGAGTTCAGTGCAGCAGCTCTTTTAAATCAAAAGACTTTTATTCACACGCCATTTTACTCAAATTGTTTATCATCTGTTTTAATATTGACACATGGAAACATTTTATTACTGTTTTGCGCTTTTATAAATCAATAAATATTTGTATTATGTATTATTATACTATTATTATTACTATAACTCCAAACTGATGCGCTGTCAAACTCCGAATTTCGTCCTTGAATCGCCCGCAATTTGAGCTGGACATCACATAATAGATCAAAGGTATATTTAAGGAGCGGCTCATACAGACGATGATCTTTTGTATCTTTGTCCACAGCTGCTTAGTTACATCTGCCTTTCAGGAGAAATTTAAAACTTGGTTCCGGCGTCCTTGAACTTTGAAAACGAGCAATACAATAAATCTGGATCAAATATTCATAGATGCAAAACCTCTCTCTCATGTATAGATTACGCATTAAACAAGCCAGAGAATCTTTAACCCACAATTGCTAATTGGTCATAAATCATTTCGCTCATTTCTTGCGGGTTGCGCAAAGTATAAATGAAACCATAAAACTTGGCCGTCTGAAAAGCCGGGCGTCGTTGGCAAGGGATCTCGTCTGAGAGCGCATCAATTAGTTTTATGGATTTATACCCTGGCATTCTCACCCCATCCGACACCCTGCTTTAATCATGGCTGACCAAAATGATCCACTTTGGGCTGAGGGTAACGGCGGCCTTGGTTAGAGCACAAACGAACTCCTTGAACAAGATACATGTACACTCTCAGAACGACGTCGAATTATACCCGGTATGCCTTCATATTTATAACTACGTAGACTTTCCAGATGTTAAAAGCATTAATCCATGATGCATGATATGTAAGTGTTTTATTTACATGAATTTTCTTGCTATAATTATAGCATTAATTCTAACAAACAAACAAACCCCAAATGCCTAACTTTCAAATAGAGAAATAAATATCATGCTCCTTCTTCTGGGAGTACTATGAATATATGATTTCAGTGTGATGAGTGGTAATTTCACAAATAAGTGAGGCCTCTTTGAGTCTCTCTGAACGCAGCACAACGAGATGAACAGAAATAACACAATCATTTGATAAGCAGCTTGCTTGTCAGTGCTTATAAATCCAACGCACTCACAGCTAATTGAAATTTCTCCAAATTCACACGAACTTCGCGTATATGTACTAGATAGATTAGGCAGATTTCTTTTGGCATGACATTGTGCAATACAACACAAGATGAAAATTTAAGGGAAAAAAACAAAAACAAAACAAAGGATTCCGGGAGATGCCCTTATATGCTTAGACATCTCCCACTACTGGTCTCACATTCACAGCTGTCCCTGGATCGAATCCCCGTGCATTTCCGATTCATATTGATCTCAGCCGGTCACTAATTTGAGATTTTGCTGCAGGCCTATAGCGATCGAGAAAAAAACTGCTTTTTGAACATTTTGGTGAAATTTGAACACAATTAATATATAATTTTTTTTTTTTTTGAAGCTATAACTCTTTATATCCAGGATAGCCTACTCGTTACCTGTGAGATTCTCAATCTGAATATGAAAATATTCAGACGGCATTCTGTGATTTCTGTCTCGGATATTCATTATCATAGAAATGGATATTTGCTTGTGTGAACGACTCGCAGTTTTGCACGAGTTACAAAATACACGTCTACCCGACATAAAACTCATACCTGAATATGTCTAAAAATACAGAACAGAATAAACCGTGCCCAAATTTGCCAAAAGATTTTCACTTTGTGCAAGTTTGAGAGTTCTCGGTTCATCAAAACCGGAATCAGCGATAATCGCGTGAGCGGATGACAGGGTTGCCATGGCAACAGTCTACACGTAACGAAACTTTTAATGAGTGATGTCCCATCTTGTTTGTACTAGCTAACCTCCATGTCTATGAACTATTGTGTTCCAACCAATTCAAAGTTTCGTTTGTTCAAATGAAGCGTATAATTATGGTGTTGAACTAAATTGATATTATACCACTCAGTGAGTCTGCCAGCCAGTGATTGATTCGTGCATAAATAACGCGTACAAATAAACATATAGCATAGATTACACTCGCCATTCACCTAATGTTAAAAGTCTCAAAATGCAATTTCATAACGCAATCGCTGATTTGACGTTATGATGATCTGCTGTAAGAATAGCTCAATTATTGCCTATATTATGCAGATAATTAAATTAAAAATTTCAATAATTTTTTTTGAAGCGCAAAAAGTACATATAATGTTTCGATGCGCTTAAAATGCAAGTGTTAAAAACAGGAGCAGATCAGATGTGCACTTTCTATAAATTTTGTTCTCAGTTATCCATGTTAAACGGTCCACGATTGCATCTGTCTATGTTAATCTGACAGGTCAAAGGTCATTTATTCTTGCGTTTGTGTGTTATATTGGCGAATTTCAATCGATTTGAGTGGAAATTGACATTCTTCTAGAAGGAAATCAAATCTTATGCTGCTAACCATTGATACTGGAGATATAATAATCGTTTCATCGGGCTCTGAGAAGAATTTGTTGTGGGTTTTGCCCAAGTGTCTAACAGACCAACTGCGTAAAAATAACTTTTCAAATTAGTGCACTCAAAGCCGAAGCGTCACTCGACTCGATAGAGTTTGAAGGTTTATTTCGTGGTATAATCCGGTCAAGTCACACGGAAGTCGATGATTATCGCCAGATAAACAAGTTCTCGTGATTCTGAAGCCAGATAACCGAACTCGACTTCGTCTCGTCGGTTATTTGGCTCCAGAATCCCTTGAACTTGTCTATCTGACGATAACCATCTCCTTCCCGTGACTTATCCCTTAAATAATTATCAAGTTAAAATCTCAAAATCAAATCATTTGACCCCATAGCCAAAAGTTTGTCCCTTTACGGCGTAAGATCTTTCTGCGAATTATCACTGCTTTCACGTTGAAGGGTCACAAATTCTGTCCTTTTGAGTCTACACTCATAGGGCTTCCGCAAAAAGTGGAACGCTCGCAGCTGATTGGGTTTTTGTTTGTATCATTGTGGAGAGGGTCGGTTGGGATATGATGGGAATGACCAGCCTCTGCCTAATTATTAACTGCACCAAGTGTTCATTGTGTGTATCACGGGAGAAATTGTTCAACCCACACATTGGTCTCAAGCAATATACATATCTGAATTACAATGAAAAATTCAAAGAGTCCACGTTCCTTACTATAACAATACCTCACCCATTCTCCTCAAAGCACCCAGAATGTAGATGTCCCTTGTGGGGAAGAGAAAGAAGGGCACAGTAAAAAACCTTCTTAAAATTCCACTCTTTGATCAGCTGAGCATTGCTTGGATCGGGGGAGATTGTGGTTGAATTCCCCGGAAGATCAGACCTAGGCCCTTCCCGGGAACCACACTGAATGCCCTCATACGACACAAAATGAGCAAAACATGCAGTTACTGCAGAGGAATTTCCACGGAAGTGTGTCCGAAGTACAAGACTGGCGACGCAAGAACACAGCATCATTTGCTGTAATGACCATTGAAGTTGCGATTAAGACCAAAACACCAACACAAGATGAGATGCGATCAGCGTTTTCTCGCTAATCCGCATCCGATGGTTTCGCTTGGAGCAGCAGCAGCAGCAGCAGCAGCAATATCTTGATCATCGGCCGCTACTTTTATTGCGCGTATTAACTGGATGTTCGCTCCGGAGTTGGCGTCCATTCATCACAATTGGCCAATGACCAATAACTGCCAAGGATGTCCGTCGCAAAATGACATGCTTATTGCCGAATGCCCCGTCCACCTCTTGGGTCACACTCCTCTCCCTCCATTCTCCCACTTAACTCTATCGCAAACGAGAACTTTTAGCAAGTCTATGAATACCCCTTTTCATACGTGTTGATCCCTTACAACATTATGGTGAGGTGGATGGGGTGGGGGAGGGGTCGTTGCACACTTACAGTACAAGTAGAAATCGGATAAATCAGGCTTAATCTGAATGCAAGCGCTTGATTCATCGTTAGAACCTTTCGCCTTCAGATTATATTTGAAGGATGAGCTTCATGATGCTGACAGTGTGAGATTATGGAGAAGGCAGCGCTCCCTCGACCTCAATAAGAGGCTCTATCCCTACGACCGGAAGGCCAACTGTCTGGCTTAACCTTTATGAAGGAATGAAATGCAGCTATAGGAAACCATGCAGCTATAGGAAACCAGTTGATATTATGCAATTTTGATATTCCGCGCCATACTTACAGCGTTAATAATTCAATGATCTGATTCCTAATGATCTGATCATTGGAGCAAACGCTATGCAATGCATAGTTGATGAATCTACTTGCAGCATTTATCTATATGTGATCAGTTTCCGAAGTATACCGCAAGATAAGAGAGGGCCGTTGACCCCTTGGATGACCAATGTATGAGGTCAAACCTCGCAGCGGTATTTGTACAGATATCAAATCAGAGACGAAACATGATTGAGTCTGTGATCTCTGTGGATTTCCGCCAATGTCTCCCTGTGATGTTGACGCAACACTTACTTCCATAATTGATATTCTATGTGTGATCACATAAATAAGCATCAATATTTGCCTCTCACATCAGCTACCAATTGCATTTCTTTGATGGCCATGAAGCGCAAACTATCACCACTTTTCGGCTATTTATGAAGTCCTGCAGAGTGGTCATGTGGTCCGCTTGGTTTATGACCATTGGCACCAATGGTCACCGACGTTGTTTTAGCTGACTCCGCAGCGATCAAGCATGGTCAATGTCAGCCCGATACCCGCTTTTGGAAGCAGATGTGCGCAATGCAGACTCCATTGCAGGCCTCACAAAATCTGCGCCGAATGCACTCGTAAAGAGAAACAAAAGCTCTGAATTGCTCTTATTTATATTCTCATTCGATCGTAGATGGAAGTTTTAATTCACGCTGTTGTACCGATTGGCCCGCTGCAGTCTGTGCATGGAGGCATTTGTGGCTTAATTCCTATCACACCGTGTGATCTGTAATGTTTGATCGAAGTGCAGTTAAGCATTAGCCTTTACGGTGGTTTCATAAGTGTTCACTCATGGTTATCATAAGTGTTCATCTCACCCTACCATAAATTCACGGCGATCGGATAGGAGACCGCCCAGGAAAGACCGCTTACACGCCGCCCACACATAAAGTTCAATTTCGTTCTATCTTCACTTGACCCCCGCTGTGCTCGTTATAATCAGGGCAGACAGGAGCAGTGAATCAATTTGCAATTTCTGTGATTACAGATGAAGACGGATGCCGGAATTGACCATTGCCCACGGCGCTTACTGGCGCTGCTGCCCGCCTCAGTTCACGCCCAGTCTCCCAGGCCCGACGCACAATGCAAGCGCAACTGAACCAGTGAACCGCTCACTTCGTCTCCATTAAAGTCAATGTGGGCAGCCAACAGTGTACGCGGTCCCTGCTGTCCTCTGGCCGGGCCATGCCCTGCGGAATTTGTCACAAGGGAGACACTCTCCAGATTCGCTGCTATCGGATCACAGTTCATTGGTATTGGACCCGTAAAGCCCTCTTTCCCTTGCTTCAAACGGCCGCTTGAGTAACACAATCGGAACAGCTAGTGCTTGGGTCTTCTGTGCTGCGGAGAAATCATTACGAGGGTAATCGAAGAATCAGAGGAAAACGGGAGGCTTCGAGGGGGGCGATTACCGTATGCACTGCGGTATATGATATGAAGTAGCATCTCATTTTCATTTGGATTTGGAAAGCATGTCTATATACATATTTAATTCTGTAATATAATGTTATGCAATGCAATATGCCGCCAACACGTCGTCATCAAGCGTCGACCTGAACACAGGGCATCGCACTCCCTCGGAAAATGTGATATGTTTGTATCAATACGCGGAGCATCGGGGTCATCACATGACACGTGTCCAAGGCTTCTCCACGTTCATCAGTGTTGCCGGTTGATCGATGGATTCTGCAAATCCGTCTGTTTGTTTCTGTTGACGATCCCGCAAGCATATCTAGCAGGGGATATTGGCCGCATGTCACTCTTTAATCACAATGCTTTCGAATTAAGATGGATGACCACGGACTGGCCTTCTGACCATCGATCGGACGCGATCAGTGAACAATGAAGCAGAGCCGGGCGAGTGGCCCTCAATATCGAATAACGCATCATCCCTCGTTAAGCGCTACATCGTTCGCTTTCACACTTGGCGTGGCTGACAGAACTCGCTGATCATCCAGGGCGTTGCGGCCGTTCCCAATCAGAACCATTGACTATCCCTGTTTTTCATAGAGTTTTGATGTATTGCATTAAGTGGGAGATGTTTGGACATCAAGGCTTTGACATATATGTATACATGCATAATTATACTTTTAAACACAGGAATACAATTTCTCAGTAGTGTGATGCTTGGCTGAACATTTGTCTTGTTTCTGTTGGCTTCTGCATTGCACCACGAACTAATTGAAGTGTCTAAGATTGCTGACACAAACAAAAATTGAGCCACGCAGAATTTCAAGAGGAAGAGAAATATTACCGAAGACATTGCCAGGGGATGTTAGAGCTAAAAGACAAAGAAGGGGTGTCAATCTGATGTCATGTTCAGCTGTGATGCAGCTGCAGTCACAGATGACGAAGCATTAGATTAAACAGTACTGCTAACGATTGAATGCCACATAATGCGCAGATGGAAGCGCGTTGACGTTCCTGATATAGACACAGACAGGCTCTGCTTCCTTCCGCCGGCCACATTACCCTCGCGGCCAACACCACAAATCAATTACCATATATACCCCAGCATTCAGTGCATTCAATGCAGCACTGACCCTACCCACCAACAGCGGTTGGTGGACCTATTCAAATAGTGCATGGTGAATTAATATAGTGGGTAAATGCGAGGATGGTTCACATATAAGACCTAATGGTTCCTCGATTTTCAATTATGCTGAATGCAGACGGAGATTGTAAGCTAAGCCAACGATAGAAGAAATATCAATGGTCGTTGCATGCGATGAGCCACAATGAACTTGTGCTCTTAATTGAATTTACGAGAGGTTCAACACGCAGCATTGGCTTCAAAGATTAACGCAGCGCAATCAACATTGGGTGGAATTGACAATACTCGATACACTGCATTTGCAATGGACACCATGGACGTGGGGTCAAGCGAGACGGGCGTTCATTAGGAGAATGCGCTTCTGATGGATGGCAGAGGCCGGTGTCGTGGTTGTGATGCTGCTTCGACGGCTTTAATTGAGTTATGATTGACTGATGCGAGCGTGGCTCTGGCGCCGTCGTCTCCATGCAGGTGGAGTAAGAAGCACTCTGGAGGGTGTGAGGAGTGAGTGTGTTCCTCTGATGCTCTCTCTCCTCTGTCAAGGCAAAGATGATTGGTGGGTCGAGGAGGCTTGTCGCCGTGCTCTGCTAATGCCTGTTGGGAGAGTTTTAAGGAAGAACGCCATATCGATTGCGAAAAGAGACCACAGCAGCGTGGCAGTGGGTCGCGCAACGACGAAGAGGAGAGAGCAGCGCTGCTTCGTCTGCCGCTTTCCCTTTCGGAATGCGCGTCAATGAACACCGAGCGGCGACATCGAATGGCGCCAGCGCCGACTGAGAGCACAATTGAGGCGAGATTCATGAACTGCTAACAGACCATCATCGGCTCTTCGTGAGCACTCATCCATCAAACGGATACACGCCAAGGGATTACTATGCGCTTGCAAACACTTCTCAAGATTTGCGACACCATGGAAAACGGATGGACCTGCAAGTTGTCAGTGAACTTTCTGCTTTGGGTTATTCCCGTCTTCCAGTTTGGTAAGGGATTTGCAACACTGGGCTGATTACAATTTATATCCCATGCAACCTCACCAGCCTCACCGGCCGTATAAAAGTAGTTATCGAACTTTTAGAAATATTCGTGCGAATTATTTGACGTATTGAAAGGGTATCTGCCGTGGTGTAAACTGGATAATTCACGCCTATTATTCTAGAAGGACAAACACGTCGGCTCTGCCTTGTGGGTTTATCCGTGCCTGATGCCTATTGGCAAATTCCGATTTTTTTCGATTAGCTGCGTCACACGAAGTATACGTTGATGTTGTGTTACTCTATGATATTCAACCCATTTGCAAACACATTATATCTTCAGCAAATTCATTTCAAAATTCATTGCATTTGGAAACCAACACGTATTATTGGCAATTGTGTTTAAAGTTTAGCAATTATATTTATTAAACGTAGTTGTAAATATTTGTCTTAGAAAAAAAACTTCCTGGGGCCTAGTGAACCATGAACTATTTGGATCTTGCTTTGGGGTGACATATTAATTAGAACCATTACACACAGTATAGCAATTTAGAACAAACAGCTTGGGTTGATCTCACCGTATGTTGTGCCATGCATGTACAGTGTATCTGAAGTGTAGGTGATGATTATTTTACACTGTACATGTTTACGTTAATTTTAGTTTAATTAATGGGTGCATGCGTTTTATGTCTCCCGCTTTCGGCATTTGTTATCAGAATAAACAAACGCTGAGTGTCCATGTCGACATGAAATCGTCTCATCGGAATCTTCATGGCTCTATTGACAATCGGGAATGAATCTTCGTTGACGTCGTGCCGCTTTCCAATCCGTCGCATGTTCCACTCGGAGGTGTTTCCTTGCGATGACAAATTCCGACAGTCACGAGAAATGGGAATAGGACTGGAATTCGATGGGCGGTCGGGAGAACGGGGAAATATGAAATGGTCGGATTGTTCATGTCGAGATAATCAATGCCGGCAAGTCATCCATAATGCTGTCGCTTTGTTTTCCTCTGCTCGAGATTGGCATTTTATGCTCCGTCTATTCGGCTAAGTGATCCGATGCCTCGCAGCTAAGCACCCTCGCTCCCCGTGACGCTCCAGAGGCAGCATTCGTAGCCAGCCCCTGCTCAAAGCGGCCCTCTGTTCGCCGTGTCAATGGCCATTTTCCTTCGTCCGAAGCAGAGATTTAATGCCCTTTATTCGCATGCTGATCGATGCTGGACCTCTCCGCCTTGTCGACACCCCCCTCCCTGCGCGTTATGGATCCTCTAATGAGCAGTGATGACCCAGCTGACGATGGCCGCTTGTCATCTGGCTGAAGACCTCGAGATGCTGACGACAACGATTCAGCGCACCACAATGCCCTTTCTGCACTTAATGACATTGTAGGTGCACGCTGGGTTACCACTTAGTAGCGCTGGAAGTTCCCATCTCCCGTGCTTCTTTTCCTCCCTTGATCCCTAATCCAGCAGAAAAAGCGCTGGTCGTCCCGCAAAGGGCGCCTCTTGTTAAGGGCTTTTCTCGGCGGTATTACACTCCGGGCGAAGCGACGACAAATGGTCGGTGGAGGGTGGTCTTCAAGGCGGCTGATAGATGGCATCAAAGTGCCACCAAGCTCACACTTAAGCTCTTATGCAATCAGCGCTTCGTAATGCCAATCATTACATGTCTACCTCAATCATGCACAGAAGCCGTGGAAGTGCTCAACCCTGTCGCATATTAACCGTGGTCTTTAGAAGAACGGTTCGCAGCAGCGGAATGGCCACCTTCAATGTGCACTCATCCTGATGGCCAGGATGCTGCAGAGCAAAAGTCTAGCTGCGTGGCACAACCCGAGCATGCCTTTTATGGCTTTCCCCTTTGACATTGCGAATGCCGCGGAAACAAAAGCAGTCTGGGTGCTAACACAAGAGATGCGCTCTGCAAAAATGACAATTAAGACGTCTGCATTTGATGAACGACGCTCGCCGGAGTTATGGAAATGACGCGGATTTGTTGGCGACAAATTGCCGCGGCCCTTCTTCTTCCAGCGCCTCGGATTATTATTACAGGGCAACGAGCATTGCTGGCAGCGCCTTAAAACCCAGGAGAAATTTATAAGCTCTGGAGATCAGATAAAGCGCTGATGAGGGCAGATAATCTTAGATAAAATTACATTTGCATGATTGCATTAAGCAGGACATACGCTGAGTCGACGGAATGCGCAAACGGTGGAATTGTTGTGGGATTATTGACAGACATGGACGCGATTGGCAATCGCACGAAGACAAGAAGCGGCCCAGATGTCGCAGGCAGCGCGAGGAGAGGCTGGCCATCCAAGCCCCCTTCTCGACCTGCCTCTCGTAAGCGGCGCTTCCTTGAGCGTACTTAATCTGATAACATACGACCCAATTACGGATGGAGGGTAGCACACAGAGATATCTATTCCTTTTTTTCTGGTATCGTATTTTGGTCCGAGAAACCCTCAAGTGAATACAGAATAAGGAAGGCGTGAATGGCTGATAGAACCCTGGCATTATAGACACACAGTATGGACTGGGCCGTTGTTGTAATTATTGAATCGTTGATGCTTTCGAGTGGACATATTTGCGTTAATCAGGCCATTCAAGTGCTGTATAAAAGGTGCAACACGTGTTAATGATGTGTGATCTTAATGAGATGCTATTGTTGAGCAATGGGATTGTATCTGAGGCATCGATTTAGATCGTCAATAATGGACGATTTGCCAACGACTGACTTTCTTTCTCGCTGCATTATTAATGAAAGCAGCGGGAAACGTGCAAAAGATAATAATATTAGGTGCAAAACGCAATTCGAAGCGACAATGCCCTGATATACTGGGACGCATAGCGAAAAACACACGGTTGCCAGCAAAGAAAAGCTTTCCATGAATGCTATTCTCTTTGCCAAGTGGCGCTTTGCATTTGATCAGCACAACTATTGATCACATTTGGTTTACCGTTGCTGGCTTCGGAGAAATTGCGCATTGTTCGATGGGATCTTGATTATGAGTGCAGTGATGCACGACTCCGCAGGCTTCCGAAGGGGACCTCTCACATTTCTCACGCATATCGCTAAAGTGACCCTGCTTCTCTCCCTTCTCACCTTCCTTCTCAGGCGTAAATGGCTGCTCGATTCTGGTTTCAGGTCTAATTGCCCTCATTGAGAAGCAACCGGAGCTCCGAATTGCGTTCAGGCATTTGCAGACTTCTTCAGCCTCAATGGACTCTTTAAGACTGAGAGACAATACCTATAGGCATCCACCTACTCAACGGCATTCGATAGCTGTCTCATTCTACGGACTGCGTTTGTTGCAATTATGTCGATGAGGAACGTACCCTGCATACCTGCACCTTTATCCAATACCAAGAATAAGTCGAAATGTAAGCTGTTAAAAGCGGCTATGTTTGCCTGGAAGCCTTCTTGAGCAGCCTTGCAAGTAATAGGGCTGCGGCATCCAGGAATCGAAGAGCCAGGCAGTCACCTCGGTTTCCCGCATTCTTCCGTCTGATTAACCTGATGAATGCTTTTCTTTGCCTCTTGGGCCGCTCTGGTTTTATTCCTAATTCGCTGCCTCACCTAATATAGACCCTTTGATGTTTTGATCTGGTGCCTCTACCTTTGATTATCATTATACTTTCCTTCCAGTGTGTGGTTGTGAGTTCCCTTATGAATGGCAAGGACATTGGTATCAGAGTATCGTTGGCGAAATCACCATATCCAAGCAGAACATCACAAAGAAAGGAGTTTGCCTGGAGAGCCATAATGAGTTCTATTTGCTGGAGAACAGGTGAACAGAACAAGCTCTCTTTTCGTATATCATGCAGACAACCAACAGAGCAATTCGTTGCACACGTAACTGTTAGACGAATTTCCTCAAAGCCAATTCGACCACCATGCTGGGAGAAAAGGAGTCTCAAAGCTTTGTAAAGTGTCACGAGCCATCTCGCAATTGCATGAGGCTTCAAGGGCTCCCTCATTGAATAAACGGATTTGAATGTGTGCACCACTTGCAACAGTCTTTGGATTTGCCTCAAGCACCAATGGCTCACAAAAAAAACAAAAAAAAAAAAAAACAAAAAAAAAAAACAACAACATTGCATTGGATAGAGTATAGCCTACTGTAAAACGATGTATGATAAGAAAGTCAGTACAGTAATACGAACAAAGTAATCCGTAGACAACAGCATGTGATGGTGGTCATCGCACTTTTGTATGAACGGACAATATAACTACGGCATGACACTTTGTTTGGCATTGCAGAGATATCGGTTGTTACACGTGTCTGCGCATTACACAGAGGCACGCGAACGTCTTACAATACCAAGAAAGTGAGTTCCTAATTGGAAGGTACACAGCATTATCAGTGCAAATTACTCCTTTTGTAGGTTTCTGTGTAGGAAAAGGCTCGTTACATCACATCTGTGCATCGATACAACTGGAGACCATGGTGAACACTTTGATACGAGGTAGTATGACCTAGAAATGACCCTTATCACTAAATCCCTCTGTTATCAGAGCCCGCGTTGCCCTCGCCTTGCCCTTTCCAATGGGCGTATCATTTCACATACATGAACAACAGTGGAGGTATGTGTCGCAGTCCAGCATCGTACAGTAAACCATGCGCAAGTGAAGCCAAGACAAGGTTTCATTTCAAACATTGTCCGGATGCAGCTTACACCTACGCCAGAGGTAGGTCACTCAGGTGTTTTATGATGAACTTGTTTGATCGATGACTCGTACATAGAGGTGGATATGAAGTGCTTAGCCGATTGGAAAGAAGGCTCTGACCGCTACCTGTATATCTGGTTGCAAGGCAACGGTTTCTATGCCAAGGAAGAGCGATATAGATGCCTGGTAAGCTATCAATCACGGTGATCAATCAGAGAAGCACTTTGATCGGCCTTTTCTCCGCCCTTGTTTGTTTCTTTTGCAGTCTTACAGTGTCCTTGGCACCCTCATCCATGTCGCCATGTCAGCGGATGCCTCATGTCGGGGCCTCAGATCGTCTCGAGATGGACCTATAGTGATAGAGCTCACGCAGGGTAAGCTGACACTTAATATGTAAATGGTACTCAAATACCCGATTGACGGAAAGCACTGAATTATTATTTCATGATACATACTTCATGATCATAGAAGTGATGACAATAAATCACGACGAAAGAAAGAACCCCATTTCCGTTCAGGTTTTGCTAAATTCTCTATAAGTCCGTTCTCAGCGTTGGTTCGAAGTTTTTGGCTGCATGCATATGGATCACGTAATGCCCGAGAGAAATATTCCACTTGCAAAGCGTCATAAAAAAACATTCCCACGAATGTCAGTAAATCACCTTTTGAGTTACGAGGAGCCATGCAAAGCGGCAAAGAAGCAAAGGTGCTTGATGGTGCACTTTTCTCTCGCGTTAACTAATG
The DNA here is from genome assembly GCA_000328365.1 of Capitella teleta. Taxonomy (NCBI): domain Eukaryota; kingdom Metazoa; phylum Annelida; class Polychaeta; family Capitellidae; genus Capitella; species Capitella teleta. The sequence continues at coordinate 28,406 of KB309995.1, forward strand.
ACATAAAAGCCTCGTTTTTGTAACCACTCGCTCGTTGCCCTTAATTTTCCGCATCACTTAACAGACGTATTCGGCTGGCCGGAGCCCGCCTGCTCATTTCCGACTTGGCTGACCCGAACCCGATGGCGAGACCTGAGCGGACACCACTTGTACGTAGCCAACACCAAAGGTGACGTCATTCGGGCGAGTTTCCGTCCAAACGCCGTGGAGCGCCCGGAAATTGAGAAAGCCTTTCGCTGTCACCGGGTGTTGAACCAAAACACGACCATCGATCAGTTCACAATCGTCGGCTTCATCTCGCACGGATGGTGGGTTGCGGTAGTGTCACACGATTCGTCCATTGGAACGTCTTCTTTGCAGTGCTTCCAAATACCAATGCCTCAAGTTCATAAGACGAAAAGACGGTGTGGTCGAAGTGCATGAAGGTGTGTTTGCATAACACATACCATTGTGAGAATCCGCACACACACACACATGTTTTTCAGGTGAAAAGATGGAATATGATACCTACCATTGTTCAGCAGCAGAGATGCACCAGAGCAACAAACGTCTCTTGATGTGTGAGTCCATGCCATTGGTATTCACGGTCAAACAATCATTGCACCTGTTATTTGTAGCGGACACAGACGACGTGCGGAAGTGCCCATATTTGGGACGATTCCCGATTGAGACAGGTACCGAGGTGTGCTCGAGTTTCTTCCGCAGTGGCTGCAATTCGTCGTCCGTTGTTGATATCATTAGTTCTTGCTCGTCAAAAGCTGGTCAGTAACTTTACTTTTGCTGTGTGCCAGAAGGTTACTTTATGCTGTACAATGCATAGGTTTGCAGTTAGAGTGTCTGAAGACGTGGCGAGAGGATGGCAAACGTTACCTGATTGCAAGGAAACCCGGTGAAGCGAGTGGATCAGCGAACTGCTTTGTGAGTTTCTGTAGCTGTGAGCAAATCTGAGAAGCGGGGCATTTTTAGCTTTTAGACCGCTTTCATTCGACTTCCTCTCAGGGCGCTTTTTCGCTACATGAGAGATCATTTCGTGTCATTTTGCAGAGTTTTCGACGAAAAGGGAACAGTTTGCTGTTCTCGGCGGATGCCTCGTGCAATATCGGAACGCCGTATATTCTCAGAGATGCCGTCACCTACGTACTTGGAGGCAAAAAACGTAAGCGCCAAAACTTCGTGCAAAATTAACCCCATCATTTTAACAAGTTTTTTCATGACTATTAATTTGATGGCAAATTTTTTATCAAACAAAATTTCGTTGTAATTCAGAATGTACTCGTTATTTTTTTCCGCTTCCTTTGCAGTCGAGTGCAACGAACCGTACGAAATGAGAAGCATCCAATCGGATAATCACAGCGCACAGAAAGAATATCCAGATGAAGAATTGAGAGGCTCATATAAACACATCGACGAATCTCAAAAAGCAAGAGACCATCGAACACGGCACATTCTTCGCTCTCGGGGGGCGGCCACTTTTACGCAGCACATTGGCTCAGTTCTGACTCTTGTTTTGGTAGCTGCTTTGATTGTACAACACACTCTGCATAGGTAGTGCTGGATTATTCCAGCATATGTGTTCTATATTTTAAAAATGCAATCATTCTATTTATCACAGAAGTCCCCTATATGCTTCTAGTATGCTGATGACATTGTATGATGCTGAAATACTGTGTTATGCTGAGAAAGTCCCAAGGTAAAGGTTCAAAAAGTAAAAATCTGGATACTTTCTATTGAATTTAATTTGGATGTATATAACTGGGATTGAACGGATTTGAAGTTACGAGTATGACCCCGCTGAACCCACTGACCCTTGCTCCCTTATTCATGTCTCCCCGTCTCTTGTATTTTAAACCCTTGTACCGTCCGTTCATCGACAGAACTTTTAAAAGCAACCGAGACTTGTGGCACACGCAGTCTATATTCTTGTTGCTTACTTAAATTTCATCACTTTTTATTTTCAGCCAATTAAAAAAAAAAAAAAAAACCAAACTGCATATCTATGTATGACATAATAAGCATGAACTGTGCAGGTATAATGCATTGGCTTTGCACCCAAGCAAAAGGCCTCTTCAAACGGATTGAAGCAATACATCTGCATCGTTGATATGATTAAATTTTGTTACTAATAATATACTGAAAATTGTGATTCGTTTATTTCCCGAATGCATAAGTAATCAAACAAAACTACTCGATCGTGGAATTCTATGGTTCTGTGAAAATGTGATCATCGTAACGATATTGGATTAGCCTCCACAAAGCCAGTCGCTTGTGCTGGCTCAAGTACCATGCAGGGAACTATTAGTAACACTTAGAACTGGGGCATCAGGTTGATCAGACCCATTAAGCTTCACTGCAGTCAGGTGTAGAACTGTAAGGAATGCTCAATTAGGCATGCGATGAACTTAGGCAGGTGTGCTGCTCGGTGATAACTTCTGCTTCCGTCCGAGAGGAATCATTAGGTAAGCAAGAAATCGAGCTTCATTGATCTTCCGGAGTGCCAAGTTGATGAAATATGCAGCCAATCATTCTGTGATTGCTCTGTGAATCGTGCCATTTGAGCCCAGAAAACATTGAAATACCCCTTTAACGACAACTTGTCGTGTACGCCTAGTTGTAGAACAGCAGGAAACAATAGGCAACCCTAACAGCCACCCAATGTCCCAACGTAATGCAAACCTCGCTTCACAATTGAATCACTGACGGAGGAAGCCGTTCCTGTCTTAGCAATTCTCTTTCATGTATATTCGAACCCTTCTCTGGCACGAAACTGAAGTCAAAATGCATTTCAAGAGTTTCTTGTACTTTTAATCGAATTGCAACATCAAACGAGTGACGCAACCACAAAGGACAGAGAAAAATCTCCTCTCTGAGATCGACCGTGGGATCGTATTATCTGGATCTGTTTCAGCCCCAGATCATTGCCAGCCTGCAGCCATCTCCCAACGCACCCATCAATGTGTCATTGCGGCTTTCTATGTCTATGTTATCTGCCATAAAGCTGTTGAGGCTCGCAGTGCGGGTGCGTATCTAATGACCATCATAATAAGAAGTCGGATCTCGTCTATGCTTTTCCTTTGGCTGGGCGCGACGAAGCGCAACGAGTTGAGTACCAGCCGCTAATCCACGCGATTGATCGGGGCATTAATTGCAGATTAGCAATTCAGCATATCATGCATTGCGAAGACTGCTGTGCGGAGAGAGTGCCAGCGAGACAGGTGCCTCCATTCCACCTGAATTCCTGCCAAGCAAAAACATGCATGCTCGTGGAGGGGGCTGAATGCTCGAAAGCAATCTGCTTCAAAGGGACTCTTTTCCAACGCCCGCGCACACACGTCAATCGCGAAAGATCAGCAATATCTGCTGTTTATCTGTCACGCACCTAATTGTTTTTACGATTTTTCTCTGGTTGATATATATAATGCTTGGCACGTGTATACACACAGAGCTATTAGATAGCATCTCTATATGTTACTTTTGAACGTCTACCGAGCTGACAAGAACTGTTGTACGCAAGCGCTAACATTGGTTAAGCCGTTGGCAGAGCTTTCGTCCTGCGCTTTTGGCCATGTAGACGCTGTGAAGAGAACGCCTTGCCCGGAGACAAGGAGGTGATTAGCCGCGACATTCGTACTCTCCTCAGAACTGCTCATCACCGTCGATGGCTGTTGAAGCGAGTTGCCAGCTGACTCGCGGAGTCCCCCGGGAGTGCCCAAGAACCGATCGCAATGCGATCCATTCGCAATGGATGGCAGCGCCGACGACCGAGCTGAATCAGCAAACGAGAGACTGAACTCCATGGTGAAGCATTCGGCTGCCCCGTTCTTCAAGTTATGAGCAACAGCATTGCGTATGCATACATGTGTCGACAGTGTTCTAATTCATCGTCGTTCGGCCGATCTCCAAGGGGCGGCCCTCAATGACGCTCAAATTGGGGCCTCGGCCTCTGTGTTGAATTGCCTGCTTATAGGGGAGGGAGTCGTATGCTGACCAAATGCTTTCTCTCAGATATGGACGCTACGACATCGAGATGCACTTGCGGTCTGTATTGCATCATGTCGGGTGCCACTTCGAGGGTTCGCTTGAGTGGTCTGCCTCAACTTACTCTCGTAAGAAGCATCGAAAAGAGGGTTGAGTGTGGTCAATGAATCCGCTCTGCATGACGGTCGGACACCGTAACTCATTTAGCCTTCAGCTTATAGTCCGTTGCATGTGTAAATTGAGTTACATGGAGAGGGGCCATCGTAGCCTGATGAGAATTATTGATCCTCTTAATGTGATTTGCTATGACAGGTTGGCCGTACGCTCGAATTTCCACGCTTTTTATAAGCCTGATCGGCGACCGTGATTGATCCACGCGATGCATTATGCAGCGAGGGTCAGTCGGCCTCCTCCTCCTCTCCTTCCTCTTGCTCTTCCTACCCTGAAGAAGAAGACACCATCAAGATGAATGAGCAACTCCTGCGGCGGCAGCAACCACGAAAGCACAGACTGATCGACCATGGCTAATCGGCGGCGGCAGGATGCGACACTCTGCCAGAGCGATGCTCAATGACGAGAATCATGCTCGCTGAATGGAGCCACTTGCTGCAGATGGCAGCGGCGGTGGAGTTAGAAATATTCACGAATGCTCAACCAAATGAAGCCTTTGAAGAGTGAAGACCCAAGCAATTGCGGAGCTGAGATTCGCTCGATTATTCTCCTGACAGATCCATCTGCTTTTGACAGCTGCTTTATTGAAAACAACTTCTGAAATCTTCGTTTCTCACAAAGTAGATGAACGCGATTCGGTCTACATGCAATTGTATCGGGTGAAGAATGACCCGAGTGGCAGGTCGGTGACACGAGAGTCGTTTCGGTTAGACTTCACATCGAACAACAAGAAGAAATAGGATTGCGCGGATAAGGAGAAAAAGTGACATTGAGGTGACATCTCTCCGTGACCATGGCGATCCTGAACAAGGTCAAGGCCGATTAGAGGTCAAAATGCTCAGTGCTGCTACTCTTGGGGGCCAATTGCTGGTGTTACTTTGATACAATTAGAAGAAATTTCGATTTGTGGCCAGTGCGCTCAGGTTTGCTCTACATCCGTCACCGTTTGAATCTGCAATAATGAACGTGATGTAAAGAGCAGACGCCAATCATGATTTCATTACAGGCTTATTGACACCAGATCCCGAGGGGCATTGCTCCTTCTTGTCCGCTCCCTTCTCCAGCGCACCCCTCGCAAGCGTCTTTGTGATCGATGTGTAATCATCACTCTGCTATGAATTATTAAAGCGGGATCTTCACCCTCTAAATAGCAATGCAACTGAGGCTAAGATTCGATGTGTCATTTTGTCAGTTTTTCTCCCAGATAGCCTTCCATCTCGCACGCTGGATGACCCTGCGCTGACCGTATCTAGATCGGAATCAAGAGCTCTTTATCCTGCTTCACTGTGTCCGTCGATAAATCTCACGCACTCGGGTTAATTCTGTGCCAGTGGCCTAACTCCTCTTTGTAGCATGCATCTACCAGACAAATACCCCACAGACATTGGCCATTATCGAGGCATCCACTGCAGGCATGATAATCGCATTACAGATGCGTGAATCATAAAGGCCCGCGTTATCTGTCCAAGACCCCTTGTCCTAGCAATGTCCCTCCCGAACCTTTGAGATGCTTCGCATGCATATTGCATTCGATAGTGTTGGGTGTTCGGAGAATGCAATATCTCAAAGCGGCTATCGTCACGTGAACCATTTCACCTCTCATTTGCTCCAATATTGCCAGTGTGTATGTGGCATAGGGTCACAGGAGACTGGTTCAGAATAATCGCTGAAAGTCTCATGAAAGGTGGATGAATATTCAGATCCTCGTGTAGTATACCACCGGCCATCAGAGACAGTGTTGTAAAAGATACATAAATGCAGTCAAACTCAGCTCCGATCACAATCATGATGTGCATTATTGCCACAGGCAGCTACGGTCCACCAACGATACATTATGTATGCAGCATGATTGCTGGCTAATCATTACCAAGTGCTCTTCTAATCACGAACGAAATGAAGCCATCATAATCGCCCGGTCAGCAAGACGAAAGTGGACAGGGGATTCGGAGTGGAAGGAATAGCGTAGTCTGGAGGAGCTCTGCCCATGGTGAGGTCATTTCCTTCTCCTTGGAGTATACTTTCTTCTAATTGCATAAACACTTGATCCCAAAATGCACATTCAGCAGTGTATTGAGGGCATTATTGAAATGAATTATGTATCAAGCACCAACAGGGCATAACATTAACACACACATTACTTTTACAGATGACAGACAAACACGCAATTCATCCCCAGCCAAGCATCTGTTTGATTCGGATTAGCATAAAATTTAATTAATAGTGTTAACATACTAAGAACTCTTAATTACCGTCGAGTGTTGTTCATATGCCATCCAACGGCCAAGTTGTTGGTACAACACGGTTCATTCTGACCTCTGCAATCGACTCTTGAGTCAATTGACCCTCATGCAGTCGATCTCTAAATGACATTTTGAAACCAAATGAGGGAAACGGAATTCAATTTCGATCGATCAGCAGCGGAAGCCACCACGTGACTCTCATTACTTTTATAAGTGAGTTGTCTGTTTCCTTCATGACTATTGCATATGTTGCGATTGACCCACAATATATGGCAAATCGAATATTATCGTATTGTTATATGATGCACTGATAGTGTGCATACAATCCATGATGGCCTCGAGCTATTGCACACAATCCAACGTCTTTAGCCTTTATTAGAGGGTGAGTAGCTTATTAAATTATAGTTATTTTATATTGTTCTCGTGTCTCTATTGAGACAGTTTCAGAAATTTGGTTTTTGATGCAATAGAATAAAATTGGTACATATTCAATCATCGCGCAACTCCGGAGTCCGAGCTCTACTATGCACAAATGTATTGAGTTTCCATAATATATGGCATGCAGTCACGGGAATTTCTGGGAAATTAATGCTGGCTACTTCAGTATATTCACAAGGAAGACTGCTCTGTATTCAGACCTACTTTCATCTCTCAATCAATGTCAACACCTTTTAGGGCAGGATAGAAACATTTGATAAAAAGAAAAGAAAGAAAAAAAAACACACAATAACCCAACACAAAGCCAAACAATAATGAAATTGGTAGAGTATACTATTTAATCTATTTCCAAAGGGATTCTCAACTCTCGATTGTGCAACATTTCACAAAGTATTCACTAATTCGAGCATTCTGTGATCGGCATGGAAACAAGACAATTATCCTGATCTAGAAGAGCTCGTGTTGCCTTTTGGGTAGCTCAACTTTTGCACTTACTAGATTGAATTCAGACAGTACATTACCCTGTACTCCTTCCTGTTGTGCCAAAATGAATACTTTGATATTTAAATGTGCCTGCTCTATACAATGATGCACGTTATACATACCCGAAGTTAATTCTGCGCATCGGCCACTTCGACACCCGTCCATTGCCAAGTGAACCTTCAAAGCAAGTGAGATGAAGAAAAAAATCAGATAAAATAAATTGGATTTCAGAGCAACAATGGCGGCGGTGAGATTTTTCTTTTGCATTGAATTTGATGGGGCCTAATGATAGCAAAGCCCAACGGAGAAGCTGAAACAGCAAGGCCTGATGTGGGATCGCACAGATAGGCTTCGATCTCATCGATCAAACGATAAACCTCCACTGATTTCTGCCGATTCATAGATGAATTCATGGAAGGAGCGGATGTCTGTATAGCTGTACATCTGCCAACCCTGTTACCCGGCAGGGTTTCCAAGCGTCTCTCTAACTCTGGCTACCATCTCTCAGGACGATATTTAATCAATGGTTCTATCTCATGGTTGGCATTTGGGGTTGGCTAATCCGCCCCTCGGAATAGCGCGTCCTGTCATTCAGAACCGAGATGAGCCTCCGCGCCTTGACACTCCAACTGGCGCTGATAACAGGCGCCCCAGTCCAATAAGCCTATACACCTGCATTCGCACCTTTCTGCTCTCTCGTGGTCACTGATGAGATCTACATTTTACTGACACTGCGCCTGGATTAGTGGAAACGCTAATTTTGGCCTTCTTCCTATTCAAAGGGTTTGAAGTAATTGTCCTATAGAACTTGGATTTCAATGATTTATGATTATTAGGTTGTAGGAAAAAGGGACAACTTGATTTTGATTTGATTTTTTGAATTGCATTTATTGACACGACAGACAGAATGAAATATTAGCAAATATAAGATGCCAAAATAGAAGAAGGGAAGTTGGTAAAGAAAGCAAGAAGCGACAATGAAATATGGAAATACATACTAGAGAAATGGAAATACAGAAGCGAAAAAGAATAGGGTCATGTGAATAGGCGACTAAGTATGGCTACTTGTGAGTCGCCTGTTCAAATTGTGCAATTTAAAATTTTATTCGGCTTTGGTGCGGAGAGAAAAAAAAAAATGAAAAAATAGTGGGTGGTGCATCGCATATTCAGAGTGAAATAGTTCGTTTCATATGTTAATTGTAGATCGAGGATGATACTATGACAGAACATTTTAAAGAAAACGTCTGAAATGACTGATAGAGTTGCAGTTATCTAGTATTTCAAGTGGCATAAGGAAATTACTGTACAATTTTATCGATTGAAATCTTAATTGTTTTTGGCGGAGTGTGGTTCTACAAAATAGGACATTGATTGAACGAGTTAATGATGCTCGGGTGGAAGACCGAAGAGCGTTGGAATTGTAATCTGTGAAATAATTCAAAATGTCAAGGAATGAGCGAGGGAAAATAATTTTTATGCATTTAAAGATATATACTGAACATAGGTAAGTGAACAAATCGTCCATGTGGATGATTCTCAGAGTGTTGAAAAGGGGGCGAGTATGATCTCTGAATCCTGAATTGGTGATAATTCGGATTACTCTTTTCTGTAATATGGTTAATTTATTAATATGGCTGTGTGAGGCCTTACCCCATAAGAGGAAGCAGTAGGTCAAGTAGGGATATATCAATAAATAATAGAGTATCATGAGGGTGTCTTGTCAAAGACTTTAGCGTACGTATTATCGTGAGTGACGATTATTGTGAATACCAATGTTTATACGACTAACGACTTAATTGAAACACGTTTCACCATAAAGCGCTATCATATATATAATATATATATATACATCTGAATCATCATTAGTCTGTGATGTATGGCTTATTCGGCGAGTTAGCGGCACCTGCAAACGACTCCAACATAAATGTTCTACATATAATACAGGCTCACAAGAGTTAGACTCCAATACACAATCACATAGGCCTATAGCATACATTTTGCATAGCCAACGCATTGTGAGGCCTTAATAAAAGAACAATATCAGCGACCAAAAGTCGCCTGCTCTCACACCAAAAGCGATCACAGCGTTTAATTGTGCGCCTGCAGCTTAAGAGTTGGGGGGAGCGGAATTCGACAAACATGGGCACCACATTGGTCGCCTCGTAAACGCAGCAATTCGAGAAAATGATGTCTCACACCAGGCTGTTTTTCGCCGGTTTCTTCACAGGCAGACAGAGAGCGGTGTTGTGATTTGCGAGCCGAACGGAGAGCTCCAAGGAGTCGATTTGCTCTTCTCTTCATCTTTTCTTTCTTTCTTTTTGCACAACGAAACTGTTGTCTCCTGACGGTGCTCAGTTTGGTCGGCTCGTCACATTTGTTATTTCTCGCTCCAGGACTTTCTTCGTCTTCTTCTTTGCGTAAATTTTGAGATGCGTTTATGACCATTTTGTTCAATATAGTCAATACGAATGTGGAAACATATTGATATCTGCATGGTGCAGTGACGTCTCATATGGTTACAATAGTTTTTAATGTATTAATTACATAGACCAAACTACATTTACTGAATCGTATATTACACGCAGAGTAAACAATATTGGCTTAGTATATTCGATCTTTTTAGGCTCTTTATATGTTTCTATATACACATGTACCTTTTCCGGGTTCACAGCCCCTCTTAGCTGATTTGAGGGGAATCAATATAAGAGAGGCTGTAATAGCCCTCATATGGGGCGCATGCAAAGCAAACTAGGCCTAAGGTCCTAAGTCATGAATCTTGCACACCGTTTAGTGATCAAATCACATATTCATGATGGATAGAATTATTGTACCATATATTGTATATATAATTGTACCATATATCTCTCAGAATGATCTAACTGGAAATAATGCAATGAGAACTGTTGGAACCGAAAATTACTAATGTTTCTAATCACATCAGAACGCAATTTGTGTAAGCCAGTATTGCCATAACGTACAGAGAATCATTACGCACTCACCAAGTGTGAAAGGAGAAACACTATTCTTCTCGCGTCTGTAAAAAGTGCGTTATGACTTCTATCTCCACGAGGGCGTGGTCACGGACATCGGTTTTCATGTATGATCATGTATTTTACATGATTCAATCATCAAAAATAATCACCAAGAAACCCCTACAGGTGCACTGAGTAGGTGTAACCCTTTCCAATCATGTAAAACCAGTATACAACATCACAACATCTAGTTTGCACTCTTGAAAATAATCCATATATACCACCATAGCGTGATCATGGACATGGGTTTTCATGTATATTACATGATTCAATCGATCTGAAATTAGCATCAATACCATCCTTCCAGTGCCCTGAGTTGATATATACCCCATTCAATCATAGATAAAACTAGTATACAACATCACAGTATCCAGTTTGCACTCTTGAAAATAATCCCTATCTCTTACCATGGCGTGGTCATGGACATGGGTTTTCATGTATATTACATGATCAAATCAGCCCGAAATTAGCATCAATGCAATCCTTCCAGTGCCCTGAGTAAGTATATACCCCATGCAATCATATCCACCCGTTTACACTTTGCCAGGATCAAATTTGTACTCTAAAAAATAATTAATCCCTATCTCCTACCATGGCGTGGCCACGGACATGCGGTCAGAAATCGCACGAATTTTACCTTCGTAGTCATAACGCGCTATGAATGATGGCCTAACTTGTCTCTCTCACTCTGTAAATACTCCAGACCATTATGTAGGAATGGGATTGATAGGCCGAATGCTCACAAGTCCGAATTCCTCACACATACAATGTAAAAGCATACAAGTCCTTGTGAACTGATTCCACCCTAACCTAGCTATCTCAAACCCCCGTAACCTTAGCTAATTATCTAAACTACACTTAGTCCCTGTAACCATTATCTTTATGATTTCGGACTTGTGAGCATTCGGTTGATAGAGCCGTTCACGTTATGCAACCACAGATACAGGATGATTGCAGAACCAAAATCCAGTAGTACTAGTATCCTTCAATAATAATTTGTTATACATATATACAGGCATACCTATCTTTTTACCAAGCGTTATGTTTAACCCGCTGAATTTCGTTTTATCTTGTTCCCTTTCAAATGTTTTTACTCCTTCACACTTTCCCTCTAACACGAGCGTTTTAGAGCACTATTGTTGTGGATTTTACGCTATACAAAAATTTTTTTTATTATTATTATTATTATTATTATTATTGTTATTATTATTAGAAAAAAAATAAGCCCACAAACTCAAAACACATATCCTCAGTCGCAATAAATATTTGCAGAATAAGTAATAGTATTTGTTATCATATAAAAGATTTATTAGAACAAAAGATTCTATCCCCACAAGATATTAGTAAAAAGCTGCATATATAATGATATCACAGAGAAGATGAGACGGTTAGGTCGCTTAATCATGTGATCCCTCGATCACACATGATTCAAGGCAAAATCTCTCTTGGCGTAGAAGTTCAGCTCCAGATCAGACAGTGACGCTGCAGCAGTTCTGTTCCGATGCCACTGTTCAAGGCAATGGAATGCAACAGGATCCTGCTCCAAGCGGAGTTTATTCACAAACAGGGGCTTCGTGCCAACCAACGCAGGAAGGTCCCTCACTCCCAGGTTGCAGATGAAGCGGACCCATTGGCCAGCACAGGCGTCAGTGCCCTTCTCATTCCACCAGAGTTTGTACCGATTGAAAAACCACTTCAGATCTGGGTCACCTAGAAATAACATAAAATATGCAATATTAGAAATGCATTATTTGTTATTCAACAGCAGCAAAGTTGAATTGATATTAAAATTAATAAATCGAAAAGTTCAATGTGTTCCATGAAAAAATGGCAAAAGAGAGCAGAACCTTTATAAGCCCCAGGGACATTCAGATGCGGGTTGTGGTTGAGGGTTGGGAAAAAGTGCTCATCCGGGGCTCGGATATCCTTCATCCACTCCAGCAGATCTTGTGCTCGAGGGTCGTTGAGTGCGTAGTCAATGAAATCCCGAGTGACAGCAACATGAGTGGAGCCCTTTGCAATGAGGAAATTGTGAGGCACCGGACCCTTCTCCACCGATGTACGCCAGTTCTCTGTCCGCCAAACGTATTTGGTCCAAAGGATGGGACGCCTACAAAAAGAACAAGTCACATGAGGCACTAATCAAATGGAATGATCTCACTTGTGGAGGGTGCCATCGACATCATTCCCTCCTTGGTAAGACTTGAGGATTTCGACCAGTTCTCTGTTTGTCTTAAGCGGAAACTCGCGACCGGTGAGGTTGATATAGTACTTCCAAGTCATGCCATGATCGAACAGGTCACGCACACACGACAGTTCAGCGTCAAGCAGTGAGAATTCTCCCCAGTGAATATCCACCAAGCGTGCAGCCACAAAAACATTTGGGAAGCATGATGCAATGGCTTGCACTGCATTGTGTGTACTGCGCAAACTCTTTGCATCCACGTGAATGCAATAGAGATTTTGAGGCCTGTATATGGCAGTAAGTAGCCGTTCAAACTGCTCCACATTTTCATACATCAACATACTAAATGCGATAGGGAAATCTTTTTCCTCCTGTGTCACTTCAGGGAGGTTGTATCCCCTGTGACGCACAAAACTCTCGCAATCCTGAGCGGCGGTTATGAAGTCATCATCTCTCATTGGATGGCGAGGGATGCACCATGGATACTGGCTGGCTGCATCGACCGCTGCTTCATCGCCGCTCATTACTGCTGCACAGTCAATGGGGCTCCGTTTTGATGGGAGAGCAGGGCCCAAGTATGGACATGGTTTATCCTGGAATGAGGGAGGCGTCGACACAAGAAAGAACAGGCCCCAGAGAAGCAGCATGGCCAGCAGACGTGGCAGCCATTGTAGCAGCCCTGTACTCATCTAGTTCCTGTAAATAGAACTCATTTCGTTATCTTTGCAAAAGTTAATCAGGAGGAACGGTCGGCAAGGGGTCGGATCGCTTCACTGCCGTGCTGATGAGTGGGGTTCCCTATTGTGGAGATAGGCACTGCCATCATGCATCTGAAACATTGAGATCACAACCACCTCTATGGCTAAGATCATGTGTGTGAAGAGTTTACACCGCATCAATCATTGCAATGTGACCCATCACATTCGCATATGATCTGCTATTGGACCCTTTACCTTTAACTCAAAATAATAAAAATCAGCCTCATGCCTTTGTGATATACTACAGGACAGTTAATTTCACAATTCAGTTTCTAAGTGAATTTTATTATTATGTCACATTTGTGGTGGCCACTGCAGGGCTCCTCCTCAATTAACATCCCAATCTTCCCACCATTCCTTGCACTGGTCAGCATTATGGATTTCAGGGATGGTGTTTTAAACTCATTGGGACATTTCTGGGGTCTCGCCTAAATATTAATAGATGGTGCATTCCGCTTTCCTTTTCATCCATTACTTTAAAAATTTGGATAAGGTGAGCCTCGCCTCTTCAAAGAGGCTCACCTAATCAAAATTTTAATGCCACCAGTCTCTAATCATATCCAAAGTTTTTGGACTTGATTAGAGACTGGTGGTATTAAAATTATCTAAACTAGTAAAAGACCATAATAATGGATTATTTAATGCTATTCATATATTACCAAGCACCAGTTTACTTGCAATAATCATATTTATAAGGGGCCTATATATTTTAATATACTTTCATAACAGAGGTCGTGGATCAAAGGACTGGTGCACCTCGCTGACACAAGTCATTGCCTGTCCAGCTGCAGACCCAGCCTAAGTGTAAGTTAGTTGCCAAGTCTTGACACTCACAGTCAGTTTGGCATTCTAATCATCAGACTGTCCCCACAGTCACAGTGACCATGGCAGCTGACTGTGATCATGATCTGTGCATACCTGTCAACCTTTCCATTTCCCAGAGCGGGAGAATTTGGGAGACCCAAACCGGGGTGGGAAACCTTTTTCTGCTCTGCGCACGCAAAATCCTTCGTATATCGCCTGCTATCTTTAAAATGGCAAAAATACTTCTTCTTTGATCGTTTTCGATCTCTTTAATGGCGAAGATGACCGTTTCACCGAACTTTCCAAGAGGGCGATATTGCTTGGGTGAGGTCTTATAATAATACCGAGTTACTAAATGATTTCTCGGAGCGACCAATTCGTACATTTCATGGGAATCGCTTTCGAGCCCCTAGGCCAGCTATTCTCGCTAAGAAATCGGTTCGCAGTTCGCGGAAATGAATGAAATATTTTCTTAGTTGTCTTGGTCAGTAGGCCAAGCATAACCATCGGCACATGGCTACCGATATCGATAGGTTTTTTTCGAGGCAATATCGTGAGCGATTGCAAGATTTCATTATTAAAACACTGTTTGTACGATACGGTGCAAACTTCTTGTACGCGATACTTTTTACATATCAATGAAAATGTGCCTATTTTCCCAAGGCAGGAGATTAAGTGGTTGCAGCGGGTTGGCGTGGGGTTGGGCATCTGCCATCATAGCAGGAGTCTCCCACTATGTCCAGGAGGGTTGACAGGTATGGATCTGTGATCACCTGGTGGTGATCGAGGGTGACTCGCCCCTCAGCGGCAGTCAGCCCACTGGCCCAATGGGTCAGTCAACTCAGTGGGTGACAGGTGATCGAGTGGTGTAGGTCTACGTCGGGTCGGGGATCACGAAGACTGAATTCCCTTGACTGTAGCAGCTATCTATTGTGACCGCATGCATAACAAACAATAAGCACTTTTACGCATCAATTACCTTTCATAACCTGTTTAAAGAATACAAGAAATTGAAAAACGAATTCGATCGAAGACGAAGTAATGGCACACTCATAACGTCTTTGTTACTGTGTACCACGGCGAAATAATAGACTACTGAAATCATAACGCATTCTTCTTCGACCTGTGGGCCCCGTTTAATTGTTTTTTAACGGAAATTCATAACGGAAAATTCAGTGCATTCACAAAAAAAAAAAAAAAAAAAAAAAAAAACTATATGAAAAAAAGAAAAGAAAAAAGAAAAGAAAACAGCAGCAGCAGCCAGCAACAAACAACAAACAGCAAGGAAAGAGAACCAAACACAGTATAATTATATGGAAAATCACATAGGAAGTTCAGTATATTAAAAAAAAAGAAAAAAAAAGAAGAGAAAAAAAAAAAAAAGAAGAAGAAGAAGAAAAAAAGAAAAGAGAAAAAAAAGCCAGCAACAAACAACAAACGAGGCTCTCTAGCTGTGCTTTCAAAAACACTGGTGTACGCGACCAGGTGACGGATAATTAATTTGTATAATTATGTATAATTAAGCTATCTTAATCTAGCTTTAAATGTTAATTATGAGAAATTTGATGATGCGTTTCAAATGCCGAGCGGCAAACGAAACAGTACAACAGCTGAAATATTTCCCCATGAGTTGGTATATAACTTCAATTTGAAAGTCTCCATGCATGCAAACTCAAAAGAGATGCGGCCATTACCACATCTGTCTCCTTCTGCTAATGTTTATGTCAATGTTTAAACAAATTTACACGATTGATTGGGCTATTAAATGAATAAAGTACTACAGAGTTGATAAATTAGACAATTATTCATCCGAGGCAGGAGAATGCCCAAAAATCCAACAGAACTATTTTAGCAATATAATTTATAGCAGATTACTATAACTTATCTAAGATTAGACCAACTATTTGAAGCTTACATGTATATTGCATGGTATTAGCTTCAATTGTTTTGATCATTAGACAGATGAATGGACAAAAGGCTTCTATGGTGCGAATAACAAGGCCCACAAAGTGACATACGAATCAGATGCTAAAACGAACATCTATTGAAACTGTGTCCAACTTCAAAGTGCGCTTAGTAGGCCTACATGCATATACCTGTATTCAGAGACATGCAATCACCAGGCAGATGTAAACCGAGATCTCGCTGTGCTATTTTGTATCGACTTCATTTGTGTTCTCATAATTTATACGTTGTTGACCCAAGGGTTGCGCTTCTATAACACCAAACTTGTGTCACATCTCGATAAAAGGTCGGGAGTTATGTACTGCTGTCTATATATCACATAATATCCCAGGGATTGGTGAAGGATTACGGTTTGAATTGCAACCGGGAGAATGGTTATTAATGCTGCCTGCATAGCACATCAGCAGCTAGTCCTTGATTGATTCGGACTGAGAATGCGTCCTGGATTAATTCAGGTGTAGAGAAGGATAAATGGTGTTGACTTTGTTCCCCTGGAACTTTCAGTTCTCCTGTAAATTACATGCATTTTAGGACGTGTGTAATATTTTAGGTTATTATTGTTATTAAAATGTTCAATAAATTACTGTTCGCTTGGACGCAAGAGTAACGTGTGTATAATGATATGGTGCGCTGCTGGATACAACCAGTCCAACTTAATTTGTTATAATAGTATTGTACAATTTACATAACATAACTATGCCATGAATCCCAGCACTGTATGCAAGCAATCATCGGCATGTTGTACACAGCGGTGAGTGGACTATAAGAAGACATTTTTTGTGGTCTTGATGTGTCTTATCATTCGTATCAAGTCTAGTAGAGGTTTTTAACCTTCTAATAAAATATCACACTATTCTGACACTTTTCGAGAGGGAAATTATTCAAATTATTGCACTGATACAATATGATATCACAACAAGTGTGCCTGAAATATCCGTTTGCATCCCAGATCAGTTGAACTTGTGCAATTAGACAACGGGTACTTGGTTAGAACACTACTTTCATCAATTACACCGAATATCCTATTTTGGGATAGAACAATACCGCCGATTAAGAAAACCACTTGAGCACCCGATAACCCCAGATCAGATAGCAGGCCTACATCCCTTTCCCATAGGGTATTCACCTGCAGGAATCTCCCCTGGTCTCTCCATCACACAGGGTCCCAGGCAACGGCATCCAGGGCATGTATTCCTTCCTTTCGCCAAGAGATTTAAAACGGCGACTGTTTGCTACCCTTGGAAGGTAAACGTGATGCGAGTTGAGCTCCAATCTTCACCTGATCGCTTGCGTTCACGAACTTCAGTAATCCACACAAGCGCACGTCACCCCTTGCAAAAACAACAGCAACAATTTTTTGTTATTGATCTGCCTCAAATCACAGTGGTCATAACAAAGCACGTAGTGCTTAGTTTTATGTGTTACCAAATATTAGGCTGTATTGGCAATGGTATGTCTACAATGTGCATAGTATAGACTTTGTGCAAGAATTCAACGAAGAAGCATGGCATGATTGTAATGGTCAATTATTAATGCATGACAGATATAGTATGCATCGAGATTACTAAATTTCAATGAACTCAGAACATTTTATACTGTAGTTCTTATTACATGAAATAATTATAGGCATAACCATTAGCAGGTGAGGTGTCGTATGTCACCACTAGCTTGTTTGTTTTGTTATAAACATTTAATAATAATATTGCAAGATGTGTAATAATATATAATCTAACATATCATTGTGAAACACATGTACTCAATGGCAGAAGGAATTCAGTGGCAATCATCAGATCCTTTGAGCATAACATGAAAATGAAATCCAAGCTCTCTCACGAATGACGGTGGTTTATTTGTGTAAATGTAGTACTATTAAGAGTACAAACCAACCTACTGTCTACATTTGCCCCAATGCATACGTGGCTCAAGTAGACTGAGGAAGGATGGATGGGGTTAATGTATATTATAGAGTATAATACTATTTGCGTGTTTATTGGGCCTGTTATTCACTAATATGACAATGAAAGCAACTAGTCGGCCTCCGTAGCAAAATATCTTATTACTCAGAGCGGACAACAACATCATTGTCAAGTCGGCCTCCGTAGCAAAATATCTTATTACTCAGAGCGGACAACAACATCATTGTCAACCCGTTCACCCTATCAAGGCCTGGTGTCAAATGCGCTCATTTACCAAGTACTTCAGTATGCATGCAAGTAGTTGAACCTACTTTCCGTATCGTGTGTTGTTGGTAATGAATGAATTCAAGGATATATCCGGTTGTGTTACTGCACGTGGTAGCCCTCCATTAATCCATTAATCATAATGTCTCGCCGCATATCCGGATTCAGAAACATGCACTCATAACATGTCCGTGGAGCGAATATATCTCATAACCGTGGATCATTTGAAGGATTATTATACATGCATATTAATAATCACAATTTTTCAAAACCCTGCACACAATGATTTCATTACATTTCTGTTATTTCAAATGTAATTTATTCCTTTTCGCAGCCTTAAAAACTACCTGGATGATGCACATTTTGGCGTAAGCATTTATCGTTTAGCAAACTCAATTAAAGACTATAGGTCAATTAAAGTATGGTCTAAATTGACAAGGCATTTTGGTAAACTGATTCGCCCAAGGACACGTGTTTATAGTGCTACATGTATATGTCATATTGCTCTTAATTATATCCACACAACGCGAAATCCACTGTCATCCAAGAACAAAGTTTGGCCAGCAATCAACAATGAATCAAACTGTCTCTCTTTATATTTACTCGATCAAAGTATCAGTCATCGCTTTTATGTCTTTTATGGAACTATGATCTGACTCACATGAATAAGGAAAAATATTTCAAATTCCCAGTAAGAAACAAGAACTATATATATCTTTGACACCATAAACTATACAATCTAATTGTCTTATCTTATAACAGCTATCTACTATCTTCTGGCAGTTATCCAAGTTCCAAAAGTCCTGATTAATGTTGGTGCCGATGACTTCAGATCAAGTCAAGGTCATGTTTTTTTTTCGATGCACATGTTTTCTGCCTTTCTTGCAAGACTCCATAACGCAGCGTATATAAATATGCTAATACAGTTCACAATATAAGCGTCAAATAAATAAGAGAGCACCTCCTGCTCGCTTTGATTGCAAGATGGAGGGCAGTGACCTTGCATCGCTGAGAGTGTGTGGGATTACGTGCCGAGGAGCTCGTACGCCTGCGCATCGCTATGCTCAGCCATGCCATAGATCCGCTTCAAACAGCCGACACTTGTTGCGGGACAGAGAACAAGTCTTATGCGCGCGGTTTAACCATGCCCTTATGATTTGTCGCTGCCATGCCTCTGCATTCACTAGAAATGCATTGCAAAGTTGATTTAAATTGAATCGTAAACCGAGTTGTAAAGTTCGGGAACCCGGCCGCAAACCCACAAACAGGGCCCCGGACCACGATAACTAGTACTAGTAGGCATAAAAACAAAAAGACATAGATCTCTAAGTGATTTACACACTGCACCATTCCTTTGTTTGCAAGTCCCGTTGCACTGATTAAGGTCCCCCCCCCCCCCAAAAAAAAAAAAAAAAAAAAAAAATTCCCCTAAAATCAAAACAAAGGAAATAGATTGAAAATACCCTCATTCCGATTCAGGGGCCCATGGTGGCCCTCTCATTGCACAATACTCGCATTTAAATGTTCCTCCTTCATTTCATGTTGACTTCTTGTAAGACGTTTCCCTTAAAATATAGGTGCAGGATACGTTAATCGATCCATAATCCATAATCGGTAAATTTTAGCAATTTTCGAAAGGTTTTAAAAACATAGAGTAGACTATTTTCGGCCACTCTGTATATATATGGGTAAGCAAGAACGCTCCATTTGTGCATTCATGTGAATAATGCACAATACAGTATACGAGTGCACTAGTATACATGCAGTGACAAGTCGATAGCTTGAAATGACATTGACCTGGCGCGATGGCTTCCTTATCGAATTTATCTTTGCGTGTCCATTTCCGAAAGGGCCCGATGAAATCGTTCACAGCTCGCTGTGTTTATTCGTGGGGATTCAATTGGTGAATAAATTATGTTCTCGTCCCAAGTTTACGCATGCCTAATGTATATTCCTAGCAATGATAATGCGTTGGGCATTTACAGCTATGAGAATCACCGCCCATAGGTCGTGTTTGATCAACCATCGTTTTCAGGCAAGAACTCCTGTATTGAACAAGGCCAAACTCTGCGCGTGTATAAGTCAATTGAGAATGGCAAGCGTCCATTTTTTTTACTGATTGATCTTCTTAATTCACAAGTTAGTCAGAATCAAATGGAATGTTCAGTGAGTCGCCACAGAGTAGCGCCAAATGCCGGTTTTAAAGTTACGTGTATATTCGTACCATATTATATTAAAATAAATCATCCTTTAATTAACTAAAGTGAGAATCGATCTGAATTATTCAACTGAACATTGAGTTCGACCGATAACATGTTATGTGATATAGAATAGAAACAATGGTATTAATATGTCAATGAATATTAGATCAAATACAAAAATGCAAATACGAAATATACGGAGTGGGTCGAAAGTAGTCTATCTATTCATGCTGCTATTTCTATCATTTCAAATCCAATTTTGTAGACATTGATGCTGATTTATCTCAATGAAAAAAGTGCACCCAACATTCGGCGATATTTTGATTATTTTCCCTTGACAGCCCTGACCATGGATGAGAATTATTTGGATGTCCAAATAAGGCATCGCTATCAGTACGCTGCTACTCCTTGGGTCTGGAAACGGTATTTTTCCTGATTAAGCGATAACCATAGAAATATACCTAAACATGCAATATTCGGCTCCGCGGTATTGGCATAATTTAATTTAATGGTTAATGGTATCATAACCACTATAATTGCATTTCAGATTGGCGTAATATATGATTGAACCCGAAGGGAAGATATCAGTTGTCACCTTGTAGGAAAGTTCCCGCGAGCACACGCCCATTCGCTCTGACAATTTGCCAGAATTCCGGATGTCTGCCTTTCGAAGGAAGAAAACCATTGAGAGATCTGATTGCCATGCCATGCCACGTGAAATCTAGATCAACGCGTGCATTACAAAAATCCTGGCATTTAAAATGATATTTTTTCTCTCTCCAAAAACAGCATGATCCATCCCCAATAGAACTCAGGTGGACATGCATCAACGCATGTCATGCACAAACCCATGCGAGGCCAACGCTCACATTATCCTTGCACATTTAGTGTGTGGGATTGACCCATTGAACAGCCTTGCGGTTTGACGGCAACCTTGTTTACAAACATTCGCCATTGACGGAGGACCGAGGCGACAGGAATGTGACACGGACCACGTGGTGTGAGGATCTTCAGCTGAATGACACATCTTCCCGATGATTGTGTATTTAATATCAATCCTTCTCTACCATGTGTCCCTCTTCGTGACTCTATAATGCATGCATAAGTTTTTTTTTTGTGTGGACCCATGTGAATATTATGAATCATCAGCCCAAAATGTTTCTTTCATTCTGATCACATAGTATCGGGCCTACTGTGCACTTCACCACGAAAATAATGTATTGATAAACTTTTTTTTTGCGTTGTAGGTCCCGAAATATGTTTATGTTTTCTTTAAAATCATCAGATATCATAACATATCGTGGAAATGAAATTGCTAGACCATGTGTACATATTCTCCTTCAACCAATCAATCAACCATTGAATTTCAAAGTTCGAATATCTGCGATATTAATGATTTGGTTCTTTGAAAAGTGATACATGTAGGTTCAGTTATTTCAAATGCAATTACACACACATATAGGATATAATACAGCAATGCTTCCGACAAAGATTCACTCAATTCACTCAATTCTAGTCAGAGCATTGATGCTTCAGCACGATACATGTATTGGTTGTTCATCTCGTATAGTGTTGGTCGAAATTACGCTGCCGCATCTTGCATCACATATCATTAATATGCATGTACTGAAGCTTAAATTTTCAGATTATTTGTCTTGAACGAATCTAACGAGTAATGTAAAAATAAAAGTCGATATATATGTGTGTGTGCTAGTTTATGCTAAAGTCCAAATTCAATTCGATTTCAAATGCATAATAATAAACAAGTGATCGAGGCAAAGTATATAGGTTTAAGACTTTAAGCCATTGAAGTGCATTAACGGAAACTCCCCCATAATGTTAAATTCAGGTCACATATACCATAGCATCCAATTCCATCATTGGCTTGTACCAAAACATTCAAACGCAATATTTTTCCTCTTTAAAAGTTCTCAGCGGATTCGTTTCCTGTTTCGTCGGTGCAATATGCGAGCGCCTTGAGCTGTAGTGTGCGGCAGCATTCCTCGCGTCGAGGCATGTTTCAGCCTCCGTTGGACCGACGAAGACACGGAGCCCTGTGCTCGCTGCTACTGCTTCTGCTGATGCCAAGGACGTGGCAATTTCCACCGATTCTCTTCAATCCGATTGTAATCGATCCATTTTTCCACTTCTCTCGCCTTCAATTTCCCCAGACTCGAAATCGTGACCCGCGTTCAACAGCCACGCGCATACAAAATCCCCAAATCGGTAACTGAGTGCTTTTGAATAGGCCACGTGTCTGTGCTTCATGACGTATGGGGTTGCGGTGCCATGACCTAATTGCAAAGGCAGTTTAGTCTTACAGCACAGCGCTGATTATGTTGGCTGCATTCCAGACTCGAATATTATCGTGTCTTCCGTCTGAATGCGCTTAATAAATACAGTCCTGAACCAGGTAATTCGTACTGAGCATACATTTCACATGTCTGCCTTCTTAACATCGAATATGTGATTACTCGATCGTTTCAGCAGCAAACATGAAAGCATTGTGTCTGAAATTATATTTGATTTCTATCTTCTCGACAAAGGTTACAGGTAAATTTAGTATGGTCACTTAACCTAGGGTATGTTATCGACCACGATATAATCAAGTGCATCTCACATTGTATGCAATTGTTCATA
Organism: Capitella teleta; assembly: GCA_000328365.1. NCBI lineage: Eukaryota > Metazoa > Annelida > Polychaeta > Capitellidae > Capitella > Capitella teleta. Next base: position 51,478 of record KB309995.1, read on the forward strand.
CCGAGATGAGTCAGGTTACTTGGATGTGCGGTCCTGACCTATGAGATTGCAGGTGGATGCTTCGAAGTTATCCTTTGGTAAAACAATGGCCTCAGGATGATGCACTGCCTCCTCGAATTACTTCAACTTTTCTGCAATTATTTGAATTGAAGTCATGCTGTGCTTCTATGACTTCTCCTTTACATCATGCAACACCGAATATCCTGGACCCAAGCGCAAATATTATAATTAATTTTATCGGCGTAAAATTGACAAAACACTTCACAAAATTAAACCTAATGGACAGAAGAGAACATCATTTCAGATATAAACGTTTCACATCCACAATTAAACGGGAAGGACGATAGTTTGTGTGTATGGGTCCATGTTATCACACTGAGGCGTTCGTTATCTGAGGCCAGCTCCACTGATTGCATTTTTCTTCAGCCAGACGCCGAGTGTTTGGCGCCAGTCGTCCAATAAGTGCCTCAGCCGAGCAGCACAGGGCCCTAGAAACACACAGCGACGGCCGCCGCGGCATGCTGGATGGGCGTCAGGCGGCAAGGGCGCATGGGGGCCTACGTGGGGCGACCCGTCCGGACGGGGAATAAAAGGCCCAACGGAATAGCACAACTTCACTCCTCTCATCAGTGGATCAGCAAGTCTTCTCCTCGACTCAACCCAGCTCAACTGTAAGTTGCAATTTTGCTTTGAATCTCTAAGATGAATTTTAAGTTTAAATATTTTCGAAATTTCATTTGCCTTTCTGACTCTTTAGAGTTTTATCAAAGAACATATATCAGGTTTGGTTTATCAGGATTTGAAAGAGCAAATTATAATTTATAATTGTTTTAAGTTTGTTTTTTGTTTTTTTGCATATATAAATGAAAAAAAAAAAAATACTAATAAAACAATAACAATAGATTAAAGTATTAAAGTGTACGTATCAGTGCACATTTCTGACCATTATTTTCAAAGCAAATTATTTTACCTCACAGAACTCAATCAAAATGGTGTCTGCCGCCGAAGTTTCTGCCATCCAGGGCCACTGGAACGCCAATGTGAAGCCCAACATGCAGGCTGTTGCCAACCTTCTGTTTGTCAAGTGAGTCCACCCACCAGTGAAAAATTACGAACATTTTCTTATTTTCGAATCCTAATTTGCAGGTACTTCACCGCCAACCCCGCCGATCAGGCTCTCTTCAAGTCATTCGCTGGTGTCCCAATCGGAGATCTGTCCAGCAACGCTGCCTTCAGCGCCCAGACCCTGGCTGTGCTTTCCTACGTCGACAAGGTTGTCGATGGTCTGGGAAGCAACGCTGTCCAGCTGATGAAGGACCAGGTCGAGCCCCACAAGGCCCGCAACATCAGCGTCGACACCATCAACGTGAGTAGCTAGCCCAAGCGATCAACCATATTTTCAATCGGTTAAATAGAATACTTTTTAAATATTCCTCATTCGACTATTTTCTCATCGTTTTCAATCTAATAATTACCGTATCCGATATATCACGAAAGTTACTTTACATTGGTCGAATTGCAATTTAATTACTAGTAGTTATCACGCCAAACATAAGTCATAACGCACTTGTAACGCTATTATGATCTCCCTTACAGAAAATGTTCGTCTTCCTTCCCGGATTCATCGGTGAGAACGGTGGCAACGCCGCTTGCGTCGCTGCGTGGAAGGCCGCTGGTGCCGAGCTGTACGGAGCCATGAAGTAAAGAGTTCCTCTGACTACAGCATCACCCCGTGTTGAAAGTGTAGAACGAACTTTGACCAACGTCCATCGTGCCCACCATTCTATGCAAGTTCTTATTTTTTAAATGTTCACACTTCTTTAAAAAAATAAATATTTTAAAAACAACTTCGTGTGTGTGTGTGTGTGTGTGTGCAAGACTGCCATTTATTTAGACGTAACACGGAATTATAGATACGTTCACGAAACACACAGAAGAGGTTCACAACAAAATGTTTGGTGTATATAACAATGCCGGGTGATAAACACAGTACGAAGTTAACAAGATTAAGCGTGCTTAAATTGTACTATTGCAAACTGGTAAGAGATAGTACGTTATTCACAGTTACACACAGTACTGTTGCATCACCCTCTTAATTCAAAGATTAACATCAAAGAGTTGACGTGAGTTGATAGCATTAGATGGATGGCTCATTCTGCAAAACAAATTATCATGCACTGCAATCTGCAAACGCTAAGAGGAAATACAAGGGCACCTGCTGTGCCGCTGATGAGGTCATTGTGGCGATGTCTCACACCTGGGGCTGTAATTATCCTGAGTACCGTATCCCTATGCAGTGGTTATACTCTTGATTTCAGTAACGCATGCATATAGCTCTTCAGCCAGAGTGCATCAACGGCAGATAAATGTATTTTTGTTTGCAAAAGTGTTGCGAGTGTATTAGGACGACATGCACATTGCACAGCAACAACACTGGTCCGAGCACCGTATACAAACGATCAAAGAACTGAATATAACTTTCACCCGGTGACCTGCAATGAATTTGAGTTCTGGCTCAAAGAGAACAAAAGTAGATGTAAAGGTGCACAGAAATGCGATCAAAAGGAATTCTAGGACAATGCAGGGAATGGATTGAAAGGACAGATCGGGTTGGATATTGTCACCATACAATAACAAAGACATAAGCCTGGACAGATCATGATTAATATGAAACAATCAAACAATGACAACAAAGCTCATATCTACCCAATAGCTTCATTGTAACTTAGGAGAATGGCTGCTTTAGTGATACTAAAACGTGAAGGTATCAAATTTCCTGAAATAATGGAACATACAAAGGATAACTTATATAGTTATAATCAATACCACACAATGGCAAATATACATAAGGTTATCATTGTTTGTGTTCTTTAATCGTGGAATTGTGTCATTTGTTCTATGACTGACCCAAATGCTGCAGGGCTGCCTATGTTGAGAGTTTGACGGCGAATTATATTGTTTAGGTGTATTGTGCTTACACATTAAATGTATTGCATGGGTAACATATGTGGTACATAAGCGTAGGTGGATATTATAGTTGGATTCATTTCCCAGAATCACCATTAACGAGCATAGCCTCTTTTAGATGCATGAAATGGCGGTTGCAGCGATGAGCACCTGCTGGCATCAGACATGGAATGTTATAGCGCAATTCGCTCTGCTATTGGGTCGTACTTGTGAGCTTTCTGGTCTTGCAGGTGTCGCTTTCAGGGTGTGCACCTTCTTTGGTTGTCGGTCTGGGTTCCCGTGGTATCCTAGCAGCCAATACGTCTGCATCATACCTTTGCCCTGCGACACAAAGCAAATATCTGATTATGGGTCTGAAACACCAGCCTTTGTACACATTCATTCAATAATTGATAAACTTAAAATGCAGCAATTCTTGCTGACACCTTCAACAAATGGGAAGCTACAAAACTAAAATATAGAAGAACCTGATAGATTATTCTACAATTATCAAATCAACCTGGTTCCAGAGAACATCTGCGTCTGATTATAAACATATTTTTTTTATGATCCCAGGGACAAAAGGACGAAGAAGTATTAATGGTAGGTCTATTATAATAAAAAAAGCAATCTCTCCATCATATCATGTATATTCCATGCATAGATCATATCTATCTGACAACTCATTTTATTTATGAGCCATCTGTGATCTATCACGAACGAGATTTAATAAACACAGACAGACGATTGTCTGAGCCATCTCTACCACAGCATCACGACGTACGTTTGAGTCTATTCTATGGACTATTTATGGATAAGTTGGTTGCACTCAATTACAAAATTAGTCAGTTTCATATTTCACTCAAGTTACAATTGCGATGAACACGAAACATAAAAAGTGTTCCAATAAAATATTGAGCTGTTAATTTCGACGATCGTTCTCTTCCTGCTTAAGCATCAGTTTTATGGAATGTGTACATTGAAATCTTTAGCCATTTTAACTTTGGAATCTAAACTGTAGGTGTTCCATTTTAGAACTGCTTTTAACGTCCTATATAGTTTAAGTTATCAACAGATGAAATGATTGAAATGTATGAAATGGTGTGAAAGGACGATATTCATAATTTTCTGGGTAAAACATACGTGCCTATTTTTCGATGCATGCACTATCATCTCCGTCTATACATTATCGGAGATGACACTAGTTAGCCTATATAACATAAGAGCTAAATATTGTCACCATATAACACTCTTTGGTGTTAGTGTAAACTGCGTAGCTAAGTAGATCGACCTTCGATCAATTACCGGCCAGATACGCCTTTCGTGGGGAAAATAGACAGCGTGCAAAGACGAAAATCATGATTACCATTAGAGAAATAAAAGGAACGTGCCGATCTATACGTGCCTTAATAATTATTTATGTTAATCCCTGTTAATTGGAGGCAATAATAGGTAACCTACATGATGCTCAAGTCTATACTCGTCTGTTTCATACAGTGGACGATCTGAGATTGCACAGAAAATCCGTAAAACTCTTGCCATTATGTTTTTAAGTATCCTCACAGCAAAGTAGGTGGTATAAAGAAACCAGTTTCAGCGCGGATTGACGCTGTATTAGATGGTGTTATTTTTTTATTTTTTTTTTTTTTTTTGGTGTGCCAAAACCAAACAATGCGATCTTGGAGAGGGCAAATGGATAACACCAGCTGCAGCAGAGTTTGACGTCTTGAGGTTTGGTTTGCATTTTGCTTCGATTTTTGTTTCGTGATCTGCTGCTTTGTAAACACGATGACTCGATGAGAGTCACACGTGCTTGTCTGAATAAAAGGATGTTTCCAAGAATTGCGAATTAATCTGGGTCTCGAGTTTCTTAGTGACAATCATGAAGTTGACGGTACGCCAGATGGTCACTTTCCTGCAGCCATGTCCTATGTAGCATATTGTAGGAAGCTAACCTCCATATCTTGGCTCTAGGGAAACATCAAACCCACCGGACTGACTAATTCGGGGTGGCAAGCGTGCAGCTAGACAATTAACAGACATTTTGACAGCGACAGTGGAGGGTTGTGACCCTGAGACCCTACTATTACCGTATAAATTATAATACCGAGAATATTTTGATTTCACCCCCCCCCCCCACTCCTTTCAGATATTTATTATCAAATTGATTTCGAATAATCTGTAATTGAATGCGTGGAAATGAATACCTTGATGCTTATTTTGCCCCTCTTCTGGATCTGGAAGCCACCTTCGGCCTCCAAAGCAACTTGGGTGCTTTCACTGAGGTGGATGCAGTTTGCTGGAATATATTATTGGTTTCATTAAGATAAATAATTATTTAGAATGGCGTCCACACAGAGAGGCTCAACTTACGTTCACTTGTAGTTTCCATCCGCGATGACGTATTCACTGTGTCACCGAACAGACAATACCTGGGCATTTTCAGTCCAACGACCCCAGCGACGACCGACCCTAGAAAGAAATGCTTGAAACCGACGTTGGAGAAGGTAGGTTCTTGTGAATTTCCACCGAACTGTTGGTCTTCGTCTAGCATTTCACTAACGAGTTTAAGCGAAATCCCCCACAAGCCTGTCATCCACATATCGACTTGATAAACATAACAGTTTGCAATAAGAGGAAGCCACTAAGTAGCTTCACTTCCCCTCGATTAACTTGATATATCTCATTGTAATTATTTATGAAACGGATATCTCCAGGTATAACGATCGAGAGTGAACTTGAATTCAATCCAATGTTTTTGGCGTCAAGTCAGGGACTTCCACTTTGAATTTTAGTTACGTACTAGCATTTTCGATTACACTATACATATTAATATTACATGTGTGGCGCAGCCGAGGTTAATGGTTCACATGTGATCTTGTTCATTAACCTTGGGTTACGACAGGTGTACGAGCCAACCACCGCCATTAAGGCATTAACGTAAGCTGAAGATAGCCGCCCCAGCCCCGCCCGATCTGTAATCGCCACTCGAGTGAATTTACCCGTTATTAACCGCACTATCATGTGCATACTTATACTGTGACTCCTCGGTGACTGCTGGGATACAAAATTGCACGCACAACAAGGGCGGGTGCTGTGTGCTATTGTCCACGGCAGCATGCAGGATAAAGATCCCTTTGAATCTATCGGAAATCTCGGGTTTCTGCTCTGGCGCCCATAATTACGAAACCGAGTGTTGGCGGAGCCGTAAAACCCCAATTGTCCTGCCTTCTCACTATATGGGCATATGTATTTTGTTTCTGACATTTTCCGTTCTGATTTTGTTTTCTATAAATGTTGTTAGCGATCCTACATTTACATGTAGAGTGCATTTCGAATAGAAACCGCCATTTCGAATACGTGTATTTGAATTTCGAAGGCAGCCATTTTCAAGCCGAAATTCGTAGCTATCTCTTAATTGCACTAACTATATGAGCAACTCGTAAACATTTCATTTTGAAATGGACCTAAAATCCAAAATATGCAGGGAAATCTCAATTACCGGATTCACCATGCGCTCTGAATGGAACGAATTCCAAAGAACACAACTTTTGTTCAAGTTGAATTTATGTTGCATCCAGTGCGTTATGATTATCAATATCTCTATCAAGCACTTGCTTCTTGCGTAAAATCATTTCATCATTTCATCATTTCATGTGACAACCTTTTGATCATAATTACCCTTTCATTATTCTCAGCAGTTGTTATTTTGTAGCTAGAGCACAAAGATGAAACAACGTACATGCCAAAGGAAACCTCCCGAAACCCCTGTCTGCCAACACCGGGCACCCCAAAACCAAATGGCTACAATTAATTATTCTTATGCGAAACATTATTATGAAACAAATACAAAGTGAAACCAAAAATGAAAAGAGAAAAAAACTACTTGCAAAGATTGACAAGATGGCAGGTGCGGGCGGGTTAATCGTATGCTCGCCTCATTTCCGTTGCATTCAATTGATGCAAGGCAATTGTTTCTACGTTTCCTTCATTAGGTTTTTATCCATCCTGGATTCATGAATCATTGTACATATAGGAGCAAGTCTCAATTACACAAAATCTGCACTGTATTCCGTCTTGGATTTCACAGAATTATAACGTTCATATTGATGCATTGTTCAGGCAGGACAAGTGCGATGATTTCGCTAATACGTATCACCCACTCTGTTTTAACATTATTAGTTGCATCATTTGCTTTGGGTTATGACTAAGTTTGTCCAGTGAACCTTGACCTCGTGACCTATGCTACACTGGGCAATTGGGAAGCACAAATATATCTAGTTCAATTATAAGTCAATGCTTAAGGAACATTTTTATGTACATACAATCAGAGAGATATCGTGATGATGTGACTCGTCTAAGCCGGTGACACACTCGCTTTCACGTTACTCACAATGTCGTTATTGTTGTAATTTAATTTGCTAAAAATTTCGGCAATCGAGAAGTGTGAGCATCTTGAGTGCATCTTTTGACAAACGCATCTCTCGGAAAACCACAATTTTTCTAGATTGCGTGTCCAAGTAGCGTGGCCTTGAGAATAATACATTCAATTATCTCTGACTCTGAGGCTTCACACACACATAAACGCGTATTCTATATGCATTTCTACATTATTATGTTATTCAAATCATTTGGGGTTCCCACTAGTATATGTTATGTAATATATTGTACGTTAGTGGAAACCTCGAATGAATTGAGTAACGGTAGTTTACACAATGACCACAAGTGGCTGTTCTGAAATGGTCTGAAGCAAAACAATGAACACCCTCCCTCGACCACTTGCATAACATTTTGTACATTTTTATATAAATATAATTATGTTGCACAATGAATAATAAATGGGCCACAAATATGAAATACTTGGCTGTTTGAGGGGGAGATAGGGGTTCGGTTCCAGGTGTGTTCAGAGCCAATTATAGCTGCGATAAAGGAACACCAATGACTCGTATAGACTTGTAATGAACAGGTCTTTCAGCCACATGGGGGCCATGTTTTTATTAACCTGAATGTCATTAGCATTTACTGACCTGTGAAATACCAAGTGCCTTGATGTGCTCCTTCCAACTGAGTGGAAATTTCAAGGGAATCTACGGTCATAATTATACTTGTATTCTGCAAAAATAGTATCTAACCAAAGGCGGCTGGGAATGAATTTTATTGACAGAATCTTCTGAAGCTTTCTCAAAACATTCTACAGTTGCAGTTGTATCACATAATAATCAAAGTGATTATTCCGTCGAAGCATCGGCCATAAAAGTGATTTAATTCACCGAAGTCTTTCCGAGTTAATTGCATCAAAAACATTGATCATCGCCGTACATTATGGAATTCGTTCCGTAAACGATAAAAACGGCTGGGTCCAGATTGATTGCATGCTTACACGGGTAGCGATCACATTGGCGGGGAATATCACACTATATGATTGGGCAGATATCTGATATCGCATCCAGCATACTTTCAGTTGCATTGGATGGCGTATTGATTTGTATTTGACGAAATGATTATAGGGAATCGTTGAGATAATTTTAGGCCGTAACACGACTGAAAATCCGTTTGTCAAGTCAACATATTCCCTATTTGGGAATCGGGCCCGAACGCAACACCACAGAGAGCCAAATCAGAGAGGGATATCACCCGCCGCTGTCGGACTAGTAATTCATGTAGGCTGCCTTACAACGTTATGATTACTAGCACGAGAACCAACACTAATTGTTAATTAATTACTCAGATCAGCATCAAGTATAGACCGACCCACTGCCGCAGACACTCCCTGTTAAGTAGTACGTGGATGCTTCTAACTACTTCACACGATGTTTCATTATAGCATAATGTAATTATGATTATATAAACTCTGCCTATGCATATAGACCTTCGGGCAGCGCGTGCACGGGATTGCTTCCATCTCCCAAGAGGCAATCAGCG
>KB309995.1:81650-109152 GCA_000328365.1 Capitella teleta
ATTATTATTATTATTATTAATGACAAAAATATTTAAACCAAGTAATGATTTACACCATAATGTTGCTAACAATACGGTTGCTAACAACCGTGCTATTATGCGCTAACCGTGCGCTAACAATGCGGTTGTTAACATTGATTCATGTGTGTCTCTAAATATCCTTTCCTTCAAGAATGGAAGCTAAAGAGAGTAGAATCTTTTGGTAATCTACTTATTCGTGGCACCAGTTCCGTTGTTATTCCCAGCATACCTATATAGTTTCATATTTAAATATATTTTTATACTTGTGCTTCGTCATATGAAAACTCCATTTTTTCTATTTTTATGGATGCTTAGGAGATAAATATTTCATAAGAAGTGGTTCCACACTTGTATTTAGCGTTTTTGCATTCTTACTGCAACATTTCAGATGGAGCCAAATTGGTCATTACTAATTCACCTTCCGCCTAGTTTTAACTCGTACAAGTTACGGCTCATAGTTTTGAGCTGTTTTTGTTTTGTTTTGTTTTGTTTTGTTTTGTTTTTGTTTCTTTTTGTGGTGAATAATTGATGACGTGCAATCCCTCAAAGATCACTTGACAGTTCTTGGCACAAACCATCATTTCCAATTCATTGCTATTGAAAAGGTTTCCACGGAAAGACAGCATAAAGCATGAAAGTTTTGAGAAGATCCATATCTTGATTATGGTAGTGTGAGTCTCGATTACGGATGAACTGTTTATATTATATGTATTGCATAGTGAAATCATATCATAATATAGCTTCAGACGCGCACGTGTTGCACATAAATGCTTCACGTAAAGCCTTGCGGAATTTGTTATGCTTGGCAGTGCCAAATTATCAATCCTGGGCATTTCAGAATCTCGTATTTTCGATAAGAGCCAATCCAAAAGCGTTACAACATTGTATGGTTGGTTGTTTTGTGGCCAGTGATCGTCAGAAATGATTATACCCCAGCCCAAATTCTAGCCATAAAACGAATGCCAGAATGTGCTTTTATTTCAAATCACTGATATCCCAGAAGATACGGCATGTAAACATATAGTCCGTCACAATTATGAGAACATTGAGAAGAGATTGCCAGTGGTGCGTTTGGCCTTAAGGGCACCAATGATTAAACTTCTTTAAAAAAAGTCTACATAGCGAAAAATACAAAGAATACGCTACTCACAATAAACCGAATATAAAACAAGGTAAAAACAATTATAAAGTTATATGTAATAAACATGTTCTCGGAATAAAAATGCCTTCAATTGACATTTGAAGCAGACAAACGAGTCTGCACGTCTTAAAAGTAATCAATACAAGTATTTTCACCATAGATGCACCCCTTCATTCAGACAAAATGTCAGTTTTCTTTTGTTAACCCAGCGAGTCCGTCAATGGTAATGTTTCAGGATACGCGAGAGATTGCTCATTCGGAAGCAATATCGAAATAACAAAAAGTCGGTTTGCAATTGTCAACATCCCCACATGAGTGATAGGTAATACCACCACGTACTGTACATTATCCTACATATCGATGATTAGCCAATCTCTATGAGTTAATAAAATAAGAAAATAAACAATACGCCTTCTTAAATATCCTCTCATCCAGTGCATTATTGCGAACAAAGAGCTTATGAATTATATACAAGTAGGCCTATTGATGCCACGCATCAGCTGCTCAATGTTTGTGAATTCCTTTCAATCTCCTTTGATGTGAAATTAAATGCATAGATGTTCTTCGCCTATCATAGATTATGTTGTTGACGCTGAAAGCTGAAGTTAATTGGGCCTTAGTTGAGAAGAGAAAGGAAAAAAAAAAAAAAAAAAAAAAAAAGAAGAAGAAGATAAACCTAACCAACAAAATCCATAGCCATCTCCTCATACTCTCATTAATTATACAAGAGATTGACATGCCGCGTTGATTGAGAAGCCATGTGAAATGGGCATTTATTTTGATAACATACATATGGATATTTATTATGGATATGATGCACACACAATAATAATTTACTTTAGTTGGCGCTTTGTGAGAAAGTTTCAAGAAAACAGAGCTCCAAGTGCACTCTGAGATGTGGAAAGGCCAGAACACTAAAGTAGATTCATCGAGCAAAAAAATAAAAAAAATAAAAAAATAAAAAAATATGCTTACTTCCAAAATAAACTGAATGGGCTGTCATCGAAGGAGGCCGACACCCTCATCGACGGGCTACTAGCTAAGAGCAAGACCATGTCTCTACCCTCGGTAGCAGAGCCCAGGTCCTGATGGAGGAGTTCTTTTTTTCGGCTGAAGATTGCTGCAATCCGTGCTACACTTGACACTCACCAAGATTACTCACTGATTAGAGAAGACGATAGTCCCTGCTCCTGCACTCAAACGAATTTAAATCCTGTGACTGAGAATGAGATACGAAGGCTGATCCTTGCCAGCCAACCCAAGACCTTCGACAGTCTATTCCAATATTCAATACTAAACAAATTGATTCACTATGGAATCTGTGGTATTCCCCTTGAATTACTACGAGACATCAAGACATGTATAAGATAATAAGAATAAACACATAATGTTCCCCTCATGTGTTTAGCTCCAACTGTTTGTTATATGTAAAAATCATTAATAATATAACTGTTGCATGTCAAAAACAGACATAGCAGTACATGCAGAAAAAAAAAAGAATGAAAAAAAGCTGTACATATATAATGTAAAAAGAGCATCAACTTCAGCAGCATTCAGCGGGTCGTTAACGCTACCGTGTCGTTTTCCCAAGTCAATTAGAGCATTGACATCAGTAAAGTCTTCGGCTTTGATGCAGTTTAGCCAGCTTTCAGATATTTTAATTTTGATATCTGCGAACGAAATGTCATCAGTTATATATTCATGCGCAATTTTGACCGTAAAAAAAACGCTATTAATTGATAAAAAATATGTGCGCAAAATTCTTACTACAACGACATTTTGTCCAGATTTTTCGAAAACGTATTAAAATCTAAGTTGTGGCTTACTTAACAGTTCAACTAATATAACATTACATTAGTTTAAATTTGGAATCATCAAGTCAACGGAGATTCTACAGGACACCAAACAGGCTGAAACACATTGAAAAGTTCGACTGATTAACTTCTACTTTTGAAGAATAGAATTGCTTTGATCGAGTTCGGGTTGTGGGTAAACTCTGTTTACAATGTAAACTTACATAAGAATACCCGAGAGAAAACAAATTTATACTTTAGATATTTTATTTAATAATACAGGGGGGGGGGATGAACTATAGTTGCCTTAGAATCAAAATTGTGTGATTCTGACTTTGGCATTTATTTGGTTCACTGAATAGAACAAGCCAAGCTGCACTCAGTGACCAAAGGATGCATCTAGCAATCCTACATTTAGCTGGGCTGTTATACATACACCATTTTGACTCCCATCCCTACAAGCTGGTGTCCTGGGAACCGGAAGGATGTAAGTGACTTAAATAATATAGCCGTGAAGCATAAAATCAATGTCGTTTATTCTTTATCTATCTTGATAGGGGTAGTAACTCTTCTTATAATATGCACAGGACAGAATATAAGAATTTACGCACCAAATTAAACTTAATATGGAATTAACAAATTGCGCTGCCAAGCTTCGCGTCGGAAGCTTACCTTGCTCCCACAATTAAACTTTAAATATCCATTCTCTACTGTTAAAAGGATTACCGCACGTGCCAGATTATACGCGCTGGCGATATAGTTCCATGCACGCGCTGAACAATTTGCCGAGGAGCCACCTGTACTTAAATTGTTCTCGTAACACTTCTTCTCAAAATGTGATCGCAGATTTTAATTCTCAACCGAGATTTCTATTTTCTTTGCTGTGATGAAAATTACAGGGAATTCTGACCGTAATAACGAAAGTTAACATGGAAGTTGCGCTAGGAAGGAGCAACAAAAATATACTTGCGCATTACGATGATCCCAAAAGAAAGCCACACAGCCATTAAAATATTTACCGAGAATTTCGCAACAAATGATGGACTATTTTGTATAATCTGAAATAAACATAAACTTATGGCATATGTTTCTGCCTTACAATTTTGCCTAACTGATAATGTAGTTCATTATACAAGCATATCACTATGCGATTACATGTATATGCGCGTCTGAATGGATTTTTCCGAGTGACAAACTATTGACTGCACCCCTATGTTTATGCATATAATGTGGATAGTTGTATTCATATTCTAAGGATTTGTAATTATTTACATTTCTATCATATACCACTATAACTGAACTCGTATCATCGTGTTATGTAAAGTTTGCCAAAACGTAAGAATACCTTGAAAGTTTGCGGAATTCGCTGGACCCAGAGGCGGATTATGGCGGCTTCGAAATCGACATGCGTGTCAATTTCAGTCTTGTATAGAGGACAACAGAAAAACTGGGATTTCATCAAAATTCACCCCAACAATGGACGTGTCGATTTCATTTTGTGAATGAGTAATCTGTATCCATGCTTCGACTATATTTCCACCTTGTTTTTTTGCGATGCCACATCAAGGCACAGCGATGCGAGACAATTGCGATGTTGCTTGCGGGAATGGACCGCCTTAAGGCTTCTCGTCTTTGGTGTCCCCCCTAAAAGATAACCCGTTTTTGTTTCGCGATTGAGTTAAACCGGTACTGTCCGAGACAGAGCTAGGACAGGGGGAGCTAAAGTGACAAAATGGCACCAAGACAACGCCATCCGGATTCCGAATCTCGAGAACCGATCCATCCATTCCACAGCATCTTCAACCGTCGAAACTGGATTGCATTCTCACATGATATGCAGATACGGTAAGGCGTCGGATTCCTGATGCTGAGCTCACTGCTGACCGCCTATTCTGAGCTCCAATCCTGACCCCTCCACTCCGCCAGGGACGCTTCAGATGGGCTTGGTCGGAAACGTCGTAATAGCCAGTGCTATAGGCGCACCTGAGACGTAATTTAAAACTACCAGTAGTACATTGAACACGGTTGTGATATTTCCAATTTTATAAACCATCTTAAATAGAAAGAATTATGATGTGTATATCAGTTATACAGCTTTTGCGTGTAATTAGCAAATATGACATTAACATAACCTGGAACCCAGCTGCATTAGTCCGGGATCAATCATTACCCTGACATCGAGCAAATCACGCATCTCGCGAATGCTCCTATTGACATTTTCTAAATGACAGATGTTAGTTTTGAATACCTAAAGGTAAACCCAATTGATCTTGTTGTTTAACTTTGTCGTGAAATCGATATTTGTTTACTTCCTAGATGAAGATAAGCAGATAAAGTTTAGTTTCGGTTAAAAAATAAGGATGCATTCGGCATAATAATGATGGCCTATAGACCCAAGAACGAGATCTAAATTTCAACCCTACTTTTTAATATGCCTACTGTTGATATCAGAAATAAATTATTGTCGCGTTTCTCTTTATTTTTTTTAAATGTAAATTGAAGCTGAGCGAAACCTCTTTATTTCGTATGCGTACTTATTTTATCCCAACAAATTGTTCATTGAGCACATCAATAGTTTATATTTTCAAATCTTCCTTAGTGCCTTTGCGTAGCCCCCTGGCACTGCATATATAATTTTGTACATAATCTACTGTAACCTGTTCTTTTTTCCTGTGCTTTATGCAGTGTAAAATAAAAGTTTATTCCCTTTCTCTCTCTCTCTATTTTCAAATCTGCTGTGTTTTGATTAGCCCCTTAACATTAATATAATTCGCCCATCATAATCAGACTTACCTTGTACTACACTGCATAGCTCACGTCAACTGCATCGCCAAATTAATACAACCAAAACACGGAAAGCGTTCTGTTTACGGCAGTTGTATACGCAATGCCGTACTCGATTTACAGCAGCTGTATACGGAATGCCTGCACTGATGCCGTAATCCGTTTACAGCAACTAGGAGTTGTGCAAGAACAAGTAGAAACGAACTTTTACTGCAGCGAGAGTTTAGCAGATTTATTGCATGTGTGTATTAAAGACAAACAGATATTTAATAAAGCTATCATATACTGGGAAAACATACTTTTAGAAATATAATCAATTGAAATAGATTACAAGGAAAACCACCCAAACATATAGTTTTTCACAACATCTACAGGAAATAATATATGAATGTATATGCAAGGTAATACTTTTTTTCAGTTGAAAAGGTTTAGTGAACGCGGGAGTTCAGAATTCTGTTGTCCTTTTTGTTTAAATTCTCTCTAAGGGTCTAATGAGCATGCCTTTCTTTTTGTAGTAGTAAAAGTATTTAATAGTTGTACCTGGCACCGCGGTTTAACGGTAACAGCAGTATGATTCGGTAAATTCGGAGTTCGTAGGGTATTTCTGGAAAATCACTACAGTAAACGGAGTAGAATCCGCATACAGCTGTTTTTTTTTTTTTTTTTTTTTTTTTTTTTGGTCTTTTATCACAAATGCAACCAAATAATACATTTCTCCCTTGGTGTACAGTTGACTACAAAATTTTCAGTAACAAGTGAGTCTGATCACGAAAAATTATCACAGTCAGCTAATTATACTTGTTTGCCCATTAAAAAAAAAATCAATGTACCGAAACTGATATCCTTCATCATCATTTTTGAATGCAACCCACGTAACTCCGCTGAATTATGTAGACGGGCCTAAACTTAGGGATTTCGCTCGGTCTACAAATGAGACTTCAAACTCACTGACCCCCGTATACCACTCAAAATTTCTGCTTCGCAATTTGAATTGATCGAGTTAAGTTAACCTTATCACCTGTTGACTATATGAAAATCCATTCCCTGTTTGACTTCATTCCCCATTCCGCCACACGAAGGGCCAGTCTTTATTTGCTCAGCCGATAGCCGCAGCAGTTTTAAAAACCAATGAAGCACACATGGCGTGGCCATGGCAAACTGGCTATTTAGACATACCCCACCATCTGTCAGTCTTTGATAATTCCAATAAATATGGCTTTCATCATGAGTTTCTAAACTGGATGACAGCTGTGGGGAATCGATGGACAGTTCAAGAGAGTCAACACCTTGATCGGTAGCCCCCGACCCCTCCTTGGCAAGTATATAAGGCCTGTTTAGTGAAACATCATCACCGCTCCCTTTTGCTAAGGGAGTTTTCTCAAAGCTGTGTGGGAAGGAGATTTTCTTGCTTTTGTTGTTCTGGAAGATTACTTCAAGTAGATACAATTAAACAAGAGAATTATCAGCCGAGGAATCCGGCCACAAAACGCAGCAATGGGGCTCAATCTCCCTTTGCAGTGTATACTTCTGGCATTAGTTTTTGAACGGATTGCGACGGTTACTTCACAAACGGAGTGAGTCTCTGTAGATTAAGAGCAAAACTCACACGATTCAAATTTCCGAATTATGTTCTGCAGATAAAAGACAGGCAAGCTGTAAATGAGCTCGCCCGAGGGAAATAGAAACAGGAATGTATAATTGGCGCATTTAGTTTTCGGTTCATTGCCTCTTAATGCCCCGACTACTTCACAAAGTATCGATATATCCCACTATTATATCATAAACGCCATACCATTAAAGCATTTATATAAGGATGAGCGCCATATCTATGCAAGGCATGTAGTTACGATTATGAAATGAAAACAATTTATTTGAACTCAACCAAATAACGTTATTTTTAAAATTCAGCAATGAGAGAATTTGCGACCACCTGACCAACGCCGATGGATCTGTGAGGCCCATATGCTGCTCTGGTTTTACCGGAGAGAACTGCATGCAGGCTGTCTGCCAGACGCAGTGTCGAAACGGAGGACTATGTACTGGACCGAACAAATGTGACTGTACGGGAACCAACTTCAGTGGCCCAACATGCACAGATCGTAAGCACAATACTCATATTTAAAGACCAATTCTAAATGCTGTTGTTGAATAGCCGCGTGCACCCATGATTGTGTTCATGGTAGTTGTACAGGGGACGCTTGTTCATGTGACCCGGGATGGGGCGGAAAGGATTGCAACGAGGGTTAGTATTTGTTAGTAAGCAAAGGGGCAGGGGTGTCCATGTTGATGTATTTACAGCAACCTGCTCCTTCGGGTGTGTGAATGGCAAGTGTGTGAAAAGCGCTGAAGGTGGCATCTGTGAGTGCACAGAAGGTTACACAGGAAGAAAGTGTGATCAGCGTAAGTATAAGAGTGAATATTATGACGCAATTGAAACATCCATGTCGATCCTCTCAGCTACTTGTGGCGATGGGTGCATGCACGGTGGTGTGTGTGTTAGTGTGGATGGCCAAGCTATCTGCCAGTGCCTTCCAGGATGGAAAGGTGCCAGCTGCGAGCAAGGTTTGTTAGCATGACTATACTTGTGTTTGGCAAAGTCTCCTATGATGTATTCCATGTTTCATTTCTCCTTTGTACGTACCTTTCAGCACACTGCGACCCTGAATGCAAAAAGGGAAGCCGTTGTGAACCTCACAATGTATGTGTTTGTCCCAAAGGCTTCACAGGTGCTGACTGCTCTGAACCAACCATTGGGTCTGAGGAGAACACCTATGCAAGTAAGATATCACATTTTTACAGTAAACATATGATCACTGTTGTCGCCTTGCAGTCATTCCTGGTGGAGCTGATGAGACAAGCTCGACTTGCATTGCAAGAACCGGAGGTCATTTCAAGACCTTCGATAACAAGAGGTTCTCATTCCCCGGTGAAAGGACCTACTCACTTGTGCAAGATTGCGGCGCTACCCCAGCCTACAGAGTGCTCCTGAACACCACCTATGATTGCACCAGCCTTAACGGTTGCAAATCTGCACTGCTTGTATGCTGCATTGTGTTCTTCTGTATTTTCTTTCATGGGGTATTTCTTACAGATCATTCTGGACAGTTTGGAGGTCATTCTTGCACCAGAAGGAGCCTATGCTCAAGGCAAACCTCTCAAGGTCCCTGGTACAGTCGACAAATTGATCATCAGCAGAGTCGCAGGCCACTACTTTGTTAGAGGGCTTGACGGTATAGTCTATCAATAAATAATGCGACGAAATAGCAATTTGAGTTTTATCATTTGCAGAAATGAAGTTGCAATACAGCGGAGGAGAACGCGTAACAGTGAAAGTTCCAAGAGCAACCGACAGCCCTCTTTGTGGTCTCTGTGGTAACAACAACGGCGACCCCAATGATGACATGGTCACACCAGGAAAGCTCACACTGACCAACGCAGTAGAATTCGGAAATGCTTGGCAAGACAAGACTGAGTTCAGAGGAGAATCTCACATCGACACTTCTGTCCTCAGAGCCACTGAAAGCTTGAAGAACGCTGATCCCACTACCGTGAGTAGAACCCCGGAAAGTAATACTTCTCAAACCGGTTCTGCTTCTTAACAGTACACTGAAATCACAAAACAGTGCTCTTTCTTCCAAGACAAGGACTTCATTCTCAGCAAATGCAACAACGTAATCGATGCCCAGACATTCATGGATGACTGTACTCTTGACTTAGCTCTCTGTGTCCGCACAAAACCAATCGCTGACTGTCTCAACCTTCGTTGCAATGCTGCTCAAAGTTACTCAAGTGAATGTGCCGAGAACGGAATCGTCATGAACTGGAGATCGGAGACATTCTGCCGTGAGTCAACCTCAATAATTATTAAACAAATTCACGTGATTTCCCCATGCAGCTGTTCCTGAGTGCCCAACCAACATGGTGTATCGCGAATGCTCCAAAGATTGCAATCGCCGATGTGGGGATCGTGGTTACAAGGAGGATGACTGCACTGACGAAACCTGTGTCAATGGCTGTTTCTGCCCAGACTACTACTACGCAGACGAAAACACATGCAAAGCTGCTGAGCATTGCAGTTGTAAGAAGGGAAGTACGACATACCCTGTTGGAGCTTATATTGACGATACATGCCAAAGATTGTAAGTGTAGTGGTCGAATAACATTTTTATGTGAACATAACACGGATACTTATACTAGCACGTGCTCATCTGGAGGCGTTTGGTCATCAGAAACCAGCAAAGAATGCAAGGGCAGATTTGTCATGAGTGGCGACCCTCATTTCAAGACCTTTGACAGCAAGTACTTCAACTTTGATGGAAAATGCACCTACGTCCTGGTCGAGCCTGCTAGAGGAGTGAAGCTGTCAACACCATTCAGTGTTTGGCTGAAAAATGACTACTGTAGAGCAAATGATGACACCATCTGCACCAAATCCATCAGCATCCAAATTGGAGACAGACTCTTCATGTAAGTGGTTTGTTGTATGCCATTTGCAATCTAATGAATCTGTATTTTAATAGGATCACACCAACTGGAACTAAACTGAATAACTCCCCAATCAAACTGCCATATCGCCAAGATAAGGTGACCGTGAGACGAATTGCAGAGCATCTGATTCGCCTGTCTCTCGACGATGGCATGGAAATCATTTGGGATCAGCACTATCAGTTTGAGATTCAATTGTCTAGCAAGTACTCAGGAAAGGTTAGCAGTAAATTAAGAGTGCATACAATATATACCAAGTGAATATATTCAGGTAACTGGTCTTGCCGGTAACTTCAATGGAAAACTTTGGGACGATACATTGACTCCTGATGGCGAGAACATCAAGGACATTGTTGAGTTCACAAGTGCATGGAGAACTAATGCTGAGTGTGCTGACAACGGAAACGCTGTTTCACTCGGAGCCTGTTCAACCAGCTCTCAACTAGAACCATTGGCCACGTCTACATGCAAAAATCTCAGACTTGGTAAAACAGTCGAATATATTGTGCACATACAATTTACCAAAATTTCATGAATTAATTCACAGGTGTTTTCAAGAAGTGTAACGACCTTGTTGATCCAACTCCATATATTGACCAATGTAAACATGATATATGTGCCTGTGGTCATCTCTACCAGCAGGAAACTCTTCAATGCGAGTGTGCTGCTCTTAAGAGTTATGCCCATGAATGTGCTCTGCGAGGAGTCATCATGGACTGGCGTTCACAAAGCACCTGTCCCATCCAATGTACAGGCGGCAGAGTATACAGCGAGTGTGGGAAGAATTGTGACATCACATGCAAAGCAATACAACCCGAACCTTGCGAGGAAGAGTGTGTCCAAGGTTGCACCTGTCCTAATGTATGACAGGGTTTTCTAGTGGCTCACCATATTTATGAATTGTTATTTCAGGGTATGCGTTTTGATGAGGATTCCAACGAATGTGTGATGGCCTCAGATTGCAAGTGCTACCACGACGACATAGGCTACACAGTTGGGGCTAGCCGTAAGGATGGCTGCACTGTCTGTACCTGTGAAATTGGAGCTAAATGGACGTGCATCGAAACCGATTGCAAAGGTAACGTATAAGAAATACAATGCTTGTTCTAAATAACAATGGAGCACTATTTCCAAATATGCTATTGATAGATGCGCATCATTTGAATGTTGCAATAACAACATTTTATTTCAGTTCCTGAGCAGACTTGCACAGATGGCAAAATCTGGTCTGAATGTGCAGACTGTGAAAGAACTTGCACCAACATGCACATTACCTGCCCAGCATCAAGCTGTCAAAATCCAGGATGTGTCTGCCCAAGTAGTCAGGTACTGCACGAAGGTCGCTGCGTTGATCGTTACCAGTGCCCATGCCACTCAAAAGGAAAGAGCTACCCAATTAACACAGTCATCAAAGATGGATGCAACAACTGGTATGCGTTTGGAACATAATTCCAATTAATTACATATAGCTATGGTTACAATTAGTATCTGCGGGGATGATGGTGCCTGGACATGTACTGATTTCCCTTGCTCTGGAGAATGTTCAGCATATGGAGATCCTCATTACATCACCTTTGACGGGAAAGCATACGAGTTCCAAGGAACATGTGACTACATTTTGGCCGAGGACGATTGCGGATCAAACAGAGGAACATTCAGAGTGACGGCTGAGAATGTACCTTGCGGCGCAGAGGGTCTGGCCTGCACAAAGTCCATTAAGATCTACGTCAACAAGAAGGTTATCCATCTGGTCAGAGGCAGTGATGTCCAAATCACCACCAGTGGTGGTACTGCTCTTGCTGGACCCAAAGTAGACGTCAAAATCATCCCATCTGGATTGTACATTGATGTCATTACTGATATTGGTGAGTAAATTGTCAATTCTTACTAATACGTGCTTTTCAATCACATGCTGCTATAGGTCTGCGTGTTCGTTGGGACATGGCAATGAGGGTGTACATCCACCTCGACCCCAAATATCAGGGCCAAGTCTGTGGTCTTTGTGGAAACTTTGACGGCAACTCATACAATGACTTCACGGCGCGCAGTGGACTGATTGAGAGTGGAGCTACTCACTTTGCCAATAGTTGGAGAACACGTTCCTCTTGCCCAGAAGCTGGCACTCATGTTTCGCCTTGTGACATCCACCCAGAGAGAAAGTACTGGGCTACACATTCCTGTGAAATTCTCAAGAGCGCTGCTTTCCAAGTGTGCCACGAACAGGTATATTGCATCTTATACATTCCAACCAAAATACTTATCAATTATTGCACAGGTTGATGTTGCTGGCTTCTATGAAGACTGTGTGTTCGACAGTTGTGGATGCAACCGCGGCGGTGATTGCGAATGTCTTTGTACAGCAGTTGCTGCCTACGTTAGAGAATGCAATGAAAAGAACATTCATATCAGATGGAGAGGAGCTGGCATCTGCAGTAAGTATTACTTCATTTAAATGTCAAAGTACTACTGTTTTAGTGTTTCTTAGACCTGCAATGTGACAACAACAAGGTATACAAAGCGTGCGGGAAATCTTGCGGCAACCACTGTTATGACAAGGAAGATACCGAGTGCACTGAGACCTGTGTTGAAGGCTGCTTCTGTCCAGATGGTCTTGTTGAACACAACGGTGAGAAGGCAAAACAAATATCTCATAATTATTAACATAATTATGTTCATTACTTGCAGGTGAATGCATTGAGGCTCAAGATTGTGGATGCTTCGACAAAACCACAAAGACTGAGTACGCCAAAGGAGATCGTTTCACTCGCGTTAGAGATGATGGATGTCATGAAGTCTGGTATGCCACACACAGCTATTAGTTAATTCATGCTGTAACTATACTCATATTGTAGTGAATGCGAAGCATCCGAATTCCGTTGTGTGGAAACACCAAATTGTGGCCCACCAGTAACCACAACCCCCATGCCAGCTACTACCACAGGTACGCCTTCCCTGTTCCTTTTGTGTTTGTGTGTGCTAATAGCCATTACTCCATTGCTATAGAATTGTGCTTCGGTGCCGAGAGAATGCAATGCCAAGAGCCGCAAGGAGTCTGCGCTCATTTGTGCAACGGCATCCACGAATGCCTCTTGCCACACAGTGATGAAAGAGAATGCGGTAAGCTTACATACATTATTACACCAAGGAAATATATTGGTGATTTTCTAGACTGTGTTGATACTGAGGGAATGAGCAATACACTCTTAATTCCGGACGTGAACGTAAAACGACGCGCTGTGAAAAGAAGACGCGATATTGGCCCTAACGCATTCGTGATCATGAAGAATCAATGGCCGGAAAAGCCTCGCTTGGACATCCAAGTCCAGAATGATTCAGCTCCAGTTTTTGTCAAGAGAATTGCAGTCAATAGTTTTGATGGCCTCACTGAGAAGTTCAAGATGAAGTACAAGGTACATGCGGACGACACTGAGTGGAAAGATTTCAAAGATCTTGCTACTGGCCAAAATAAGGTATGCTTTGTATAATTCTAGTTTTAAGACTTCTAATCCCCCCCTCGTGAACACACAGCTGCTGATTGATGAAGAGAACTTCTACATGCCAATTGAAGCCTCTCTCTTGAGAATTTTGATTAAGAGGCCTGATGAAATTCCAGCTGAGTATGGATTCAAATTGGAAGTATTTGCCTGCTATGAGAACGTACCAGTTGGTATGTAGAAATGTACGTCATCTAGATTTTCAATTAATGTACGCCTTTGTTTTCTAGCGCCGCCATCAAACTTGCCACCAGTCAGCCCCGGACTTGCCGAACCAATTGTGGAATCAACACCCGAGCCATCACCCACAGAAGCTACTCAACCAGCTGCCCCCACAGAGTGTGGACCAAATTCGGTGATGCTTGACTGTGGAATTAGTTGTGAGCCAAGATGTCCTTATGACCCTTCAGTCAAAGTCAAATGTATTGAGCCCATGGGCCTTCAGAAATGTGCTACTCCAAGTATGTTGTAACCCTATCAGTCAGATGAATGCACATTTAAGTCACTCATACTGCTTCAGTGTGTGTTTGTGAAGAGGGCATGCTGCGTAACAATACTGACTGCATCCCCAAGTCGCTCTGTATGTGCTATGATGATGTAGCCAACGTTGCTAGAGCTGCTGGCGAGACATGGAAGAGGGGCCACTGCGCTTCTTGCCGTTGCATGGATGGATCAATTGATTGTGCTGTGATCCCATGTGCCAGACCAGTTTGTGGAGAGGTGAGTTTACTATGATATTGAGAAACTATGATGCATATATCAAAATCACCAGGGCTGGGAAGTGAGCACCATCAGTGGTCAATGCTGTCCTGGGTGCAAGCCTATCGATGGGTCTGCAGTTTTTGAGCCAGAAGGTCTCGTTTCACCCCCAGGCACAGTCATTGTGACCACAACGTCATTTGGTAAATTTACTAGCGCCAAGCAAGACACAGTTTTAGTGACATCTAATCTTACTTTCAACAGACTGTCAGGAAACTGAAGGCATGTCCAAACAGCAGCTGATCCCACGCGAAAGTGTCGTCCTCAGAGGAATGGAAAGAATTCCAGATTTGCGCGAAAATTATTTTATCATCCAGAAAGACAATTGGGTTGCCAAGCCACGTCTTGATATTAAAGTTCAGGAGGATGGTTCTCCTACCTACGTAAAAAAACTTGTTCTCAATAGTGGTGCTGAATCTGAGAACAAATTCAAGATCAAGTACAAGAGAAATCCAGCTGATCCAACATGGATTAGCTATGACGATCCAGAAACAGGAAATACCAAGGTTAAAATTAATCAAACCAAATTTTTGCTTTGAAATTCTATGCTGATTTTCAACAGTTAATGAGAGGTGAAGAAATTTTTGAGACTCCTCTGGAGGCATCAGTTATCAGATTGCTCCCCAAGAAGCCAGAAGCAGTCCCAAAGGTCTACGGGTTCACAGTCGAAGTTCATGCTTGCTACGGTGTCGATCCTGCGGATCTCCCAGGTGTCCCTAGTGATTTATCTGGTACAGTCACTCCAGGTAAATATCAAGTGATTATTGCTTTATCTTCCCTACCATCTCATTATTCATAGTGTGTCCACTGAAAGAGGGCATGGATAACCCAAAAGTCATTCCGGAAGAGTTCATCAGAGCTGAACCAGAAAATCCATCTGTGGGTAATATAAGACCAGGAGAGAAAGGTTTGTGTTTTTGCATAACAAGTGAATTGTGACTGATTACAATGCATGTTGATTTAGGGTCATATAAGGAGCCAAAAGATTCAGAGCCAGAAATTAAAGTCAGACTGGTACCTCGCGGAGACACCCCAGTTCCTGTCGGGAAGGCTATACTTAAGGGCAATGCTCCTGGCTATCAAATTTTCTACAAGCCTAGAGATGGCCTGGGTGGATTCCTGCCGGTTGCAGTGACAGAGGACAATGAACCAAAGGTAAATTATATCAGTATTACATCACGTCTTGCATGCAAACTATTTGGATCCAGGTGTTCGACGAACGCGATCCTGAGAAGCCCAAGAAGATTGTCAGCGAGTTCTCTGTGAACGCAGTTGAATTGAAGATTGTCCCACTTGAGCCGGAAGAAGATGATGTAGTGATTGACGAATGTGAGGTGTTTGCATGCTTCCATGATGAGGAAACTACTGTCACCACAACCCCCGCTGGTATCACATTCAGTAAAACAACAACTACCAGATTTGCTCCAAGTGGGACCAGTGTTACCTCCGTCATCAGTCCTGAAGAACCAGCAGGTAGAATAAAGCAATATAGACTTGTGTGTCATTTACTCATGATATCTCAATAGAGCTCTGCGCAAGTGCAATCGTTGACGCCAGATCCAGGGACATCTCATTCGAGAGTCAACCAGAAACCAGTAACCAGCCCATCACAAACATTGGAACCCCCGGAAAACAATGGACCACGTTGCCAAGAGGAGCAAACAAAGCTCCTGTTTGGACTGCCCAGTTCAACACGGCTAAGGATGCTATTGTCAAGGAAGTCCGATTCAAGGTCATTGGACGCGCTAAGGATGTTACTGTTACTGTCGGCGAAGGAGATGCCGGCCAGAGCCTTGTAAGCGGATGTGATCCGTGAATTCAGCGTAACCATTCTCTTTTCTCAACACAGAAGAAAAAGATAATCGGGCAGCCGGAAGATGTCAAAGATGTCGCAGTGACATTCCCCACTGGAGCTGAAGGCAAAGTGATCTACTTCACACTCACGTACAAAAAATATGCCACAGATACCGAATCGCTGACTGTCAAGGATCTCTCCATTGAAGCTTGCTTTGAATCAGGTAATTTCTAGCGCTTAATAATGATTTATACTTATGTCTTATATGCTATATTTCAGGATCAGGGGAGGCTACCTTCACACCACCCCCAATGCCTGGTATGAATTGATTTCCGCGATAAACCTGAATAAGAAAGTAATAAAATGTATTCAAAAGGTACCACCATATTCACCCCTGAACCAATCAGGTGTTTGGAAGTCGAAGTGGCTAGTCAACCTCGGGATATCACAGCAATTGAAGTAGCAAAAGGAAAAGACGCGAGGGAAATCACTGCAAAATACCCCCTGGGACATTTTTCTAAATCCGAAGAGGTCGTTGTGCTCATTACCCTGAATGCTGGCCCTCAAATGATAACCAAAGTCTCTGTGACAACACGCAATGTCAAGAGTGTTCGCGTTCAGCTTGATCCCGAGGCTGATGAATCTAACCCTGATGTGAGTCTAGACGGCAATACATTTTGATAATGTCTCTATTTCGCATAATACAGGACCTTCGAACAATCAGCAACGAGAAGATGCGAATACCTGAAACGACCACTATGGTCTATGGTCCAGATGGAGTCAAAGCAGGAGCAATTAGGATTACTTTCTTGAAGATCAAAGGTGATTCCTCGAGGGTCCGTGCCAGCGACTTTGTTGTCAAAGGTTGCTATGATGACAAGTCTACCGTGGCATCACTTACAACACCACGACTTGGTAGGCTACTTGCCTACAATTCAAATTCAAATTTTTATTCCTATCATTAATTTACAGTGGAAGAATGCAAAGTATTGGACGCAACTACAAACGCAAATGACCTGACTCTGACAGCTAACAAGAGAGTGGATCGCGTTCGTAAAGCACTTGCTGATTCAGGCAGCTCTTACCAAGCATATGCGCTGCCCTATTTGGTTTTGACAACGGTTATCAGATCAAAAGAAATCCCAGAAATATCTGACATATCAGTTACTCTCACTGATGTTGAGGAAGTCATTGTGATATTGAACGGACCTGATGGAGCTGCACAAATGGCCGTAATACATTAAAACTTCATTATTTACATACAACCTAACGTTTAATTGAATATATGCAGCCTGTGAATCACCCCAAGAGCCCATACAAGTTGAACATCCACATTTCACCCAAAGTTCCAGCCAACTCCGTGACATTGAAGCTAAAACCCAGAACAGAGGGAGTTAGAATTTCTGTCTCTGAGCTTCGCATTGAAGCATGTTATGAACCAGGTATGTTCCTTTCGAAGATGATGATAGTATCATAACGCGTCCCAATTTATGTCACGAATTCACACCCGAGAACTTTATTTCAGTCGAACTTGGAACTGTCACTACGGAACCCGAAAAAGGAGATCTCAGTGCTCCAGAGTGCCTCATCATGGGTGAAGTTTACAGTCAATGCGGCTGCAAAAGAACATGTGAAGACATCAGAAAGGGAGGCACTTGTGACTCTCAAATAGCCACAGCTGGTAAAATACCGAATTCTGACTTTGGCATGAGGTATCATGGAGTTGTTCTCCTCAGAAAAATGCTGCTTGTGTCCCGAGGGTCTTGTTTACAATGATGACAGATCTGAGTGCATTGCAGCCGAAGCATGTACTTGTACAGATCCAGACACTGGTAACCAAGTTAAAGTGGGTGTAAATTATAGCTAAACCAACCTAGCACATAACCACATTTTCCTCAATAGATCTTCTCTAAGGAGGTGACAGAAAAGCAGGGCTGCACTGAGACATGTTTCTACGGCAAAAATTGTGAGAAGGATTGCGCAAGAACATGCACATTAGAATGTGCCAAGGTGAGACAACGTTAACTTAATTTTATTTGTGGTTTCATATAAATATTCCATGCAGGGATTCAAACTCGTGACGCCAGCCGACGAATGCTGCAAGTGCCAGAGAACATTTGAACGTAGGCCAAATCCCTTTCCTAAATTCCCCACATAATCAGCAAATAACGTGTTATTGCAGCTGTGATTCCATTGGGAGAGTTGAAGGTCCCTGGCGAGGGTTGCACTTGCGAAGAAGGATGGGTGGCTTGTGATGATTGCACAAAATGCGTGTCAATTGCTCATCACAAATGTAATGGGAGACTCGAATGTCAAGACAGAAGCGATGAACAGGATTGTCCATGTCGTCGTGATGGAAAGACATACAAGGTGTGCAATCAAGATTACTTTGTGTTCTTGGTTCACAATATATCCCTTTGAACAGAATGGTGAAGTCATCCATCTCAGTGACTGTGCGTCGTGCATTTGCGAGGATAGTGTGGAGAAGAATTGCAAAAAGACTTGCCCAATTACATCTTGCAAGGCGGTTTGATATTTGATATCAAGACTATCCATATACATCATGCATATCTTTTTCATACAGAATGAGGTCCTCGAACTATATTCCGACGATTTCACTGAGTGCTGTGAATGCGAACCCACACGTAAGTATTGTATTCTTCTAGTGATTGTACAGCAAATCCTTATGTTTTATATTTTTATATTTCTCATATTGTTTACAATTGTTTATAATTTCTTGTTTCTTATATTCAGCAATTTCGGTACCAGCTTGCCAGGAGAACGAGCGAGTCGGATTTGACAACCAAGACATGTAAGTTCATGAATGATGAGCAATATGTAAAACAACATTCTCACTATGGTAAACCATGCCAGGTACCGAATCTCTGCCACCTCTAACAATCTGCCAAATAAGCTGAATAAAATGATGAAGGACAGTAAAAAAAGCTGGTCACCAGATGCGACAGACGACAACCCTTCTATCACGCTGACACTCACGTCTGAACAATTCCCAACCATCATCAAGTTCAAGTTCAAGATTCAAAACGTATTGGAAGTGAAATCAGAAACAAGCGTAGATGGCGTTGTTTTCAGTCCGGTCCCACAAAAGTTCATTGTATGTTTCAAATGGATATATCAAAATGCCTAACTAATAACTAATACTGTTGAATTCCAGACTGTGACTGCCAAGACTTTCATGGCAATGATGGTGAATGATAACAGTGCCGGAATTCGTGCGCGATACCTGAAAATATCCATGAAGAAGAGCCCTGGAATGACCCCTGAACTCTCAAATATGGTTCTCAAAGTATGCATGGATCAAGGTGGGCTATCAATGACTACAATTTAGATCAGGAGTATGACTGCATTTCCATAGCTGATGTCACCTGTGAAGAGGGACCCGAGAAAGTACTCAATGATTGTCAAAACGAAGTTTGCGTGAAAGGAATCTATCGAGTTGTTCCTGCTTGCAACAAACAATGTGCTGAGGTAAGCAACCTAAATACTGTTTGTTCTTAGATATTAAATTATAAAATAATGAAGTAGTCTAATTGACCGTCGATGTTTTATTATGAATACTAAATTTTTTATCATATTCGTTCAGGACGAGACGCTGGTCAAATACACTGAAGGTCAATGCTGCGCCTGCCAGAAAATTGGTGTGTATTGTGTGCTTTACGTGAGCGGTTTTTTAATGTTCCATTCACAGAAATGCCAATCACCACAGCTCCAATTATGCCATCAACAACAAGTATGTCAACCAATTCCTTCTCTAAAGCAATTGCATTGTGCCCTCAAATTCACAGATACCCAATGCACGTTCCCTCTGATCAAGACAACCTGCGTGAAGTCTGTCAGGTATTGCCACCGCGTGCAACCAGAAGTTATCAATACTGAAATGTGTGAGACTGGGTGCGATTGTCCTGCGAAGTTTGTTTACAACGAAGATAAGGAATGCGTAATCCCAAGCAATTGCAACTGTATCATGCCAGTCACGAACGAAGTTGTGAAAGTATGGTTGTTATGTGATCAAATTGCTCATTATATAATATTGTCATTTCCATTGCAGGTTGGCCAGGCTATTGTCCAAGGCTGTCACCAATTCTTCTGCATCAACAACAAGTTGGAGAAGATCCCATTGGCTTGCAATCCTTGTGATCCAAACACAGAAGAAGCTGATGAGAAGGAAGAAGGTGCTTGTTGTCCACTATGTATTAAGAAGCCAGTTCCTGAAGACATTCTTGTCCCAGAAGGTCCGTAACAATATAAAATTATATTCTTTAGCAGATGAATAATATTGCAACACATATCTCGCAGAGTGCACAGATATCAAGCAAGTGACTGACTGTCTCTGCAAGAGAACATGCGAGACAGCAGCCTCTGATGAGTTTGAGTGCCCCACTGGTGACTTCTGTCAACCAGGATGTCAGTGCCCAGATGGTTTAGTGGAGAATGATGAAGGAGAATGCATCCCGGCTGAGCAATGCGCTTGCTACGATACCGATGACAAGAAAGTTTACCTGGTATGGTGCTACGTGAAGTCTATAAGTCGGACACATTATATTCTCCTTGTCTGCTTAGCTCAATGACATTTGGGAAACTCGCAATCATTGTGGAGCTATCAAATCCTGCTTCTGTACAGAAAACGGACCTAAGTGCGCTTTCAGATGCACACAGAAATGCACTGGCGTGAGCATTAACGACCTGTTTCATAAATTTGCATAATCTCTATTCGCATTACAGCTTCAGAAGATCATCTTGACTTCCAACAATTGCTGCGCCTGTTCTGCTGACAACAAACACACTAAACCACCCGGTCTGCTCATTCCTCCTCTCCCAAGCGTATGCATTGGCCTGAAGTGTGAATTGCCATGTGGCTTTTCCTCCTGCAACGACTACCTCACATCTCCTCGTTCAAAAGATATGTCCAGAATTCAAACTCTTAAATCTTGCACATGCCCACCCGGGTATAAGAAGGACAAACCAGCTGCTGGCGTTTCAGGAATGACCCTGATGTGCTCAAAGGCTGATGAATGTCCAGTTTGTGTGCACAAAGGTGCTATCTATCAGGTGGGTGTTATGCTGGAAATCAGAAAGAGAGCAATATAGTACATTTTCTTTCTCAGGAGGGCACTCAATTCCCCGAAATGGATGCCAATGATCAGCCAATAACATGCAGATATTGCGAATGCAAGAACGAAGAAGTCAGGTGCATGGATAAGGATGGATGGTAAGGCACTCCTTCCTGAATATAGTTATTAATCATTGTCTTGCTGCAGTGTTGCCATAACTGCCACATCACCTGGTCTCAAGATATCATCAAAAGAATGCCAGGATCTTGGCTGCTTCGTCGATGACATCTGCTTCCCCGTAAGTGAAAGTGTTTTTAATGATACATAGGACTAAGATACATTGAACTTAAGATCAAATCAATAATGATATTAAATCTAGGTTAATGCCACTTGGAGAAGAGAGGAATGCAATGAATGCCTTTGCAAATCACCAGGGAATTCACAATGTACTACAGTCATGTGTGACGAAGATTTGACCTGTGATAACCAGAGACAGATTCTTGCAAAGGTTGATGGCGCTTGTTGTCCCAGATGCAGTAAGTAATGCTATGACAATACATCGGATATATGCAAACAAATGATTTCAGTTGAGGTCTGCGTTGGTTCTGCTCTCTGGTGTAATGGTCAAGACGATTGCCCAGGAGGCATTGACGAACTACCAGAAGCTTGTGAGAAGAAGAAGGAGCTGCCAAAACATAGAGCATGCACCGATAAGGAGCATACTACATCCCCATGCCTCAAAGATTTCTGTCGTACCAATGTGTGTCAGAATATGCAAGTCACCAAAGAATGTTCAAAGTAAGTGTTTGTCATCCGATTGATCATTGAGTTTAGCATTAAATACCCATTGGAATAGATCTGATTGGTGCTGCGAATGCAACCATGGTTTTTTCTTCAATGGCAAAACTTGCGTTGCTCCTACTGAATGTACGTGTATCGACGAGGTCGGAAACACGAGAATGAATGGTGACATTTGGGCCGATGCTAAGTACCCAGACTGCATGCAGCATATGTGCGTAAAGAATGCAATCCAGACAAAGAACGCAGCCAAGGACTGCCCAGAAATCAAGTGCAGAGAAGGCGAAGTACCGTTGAAGACCCAAGGAAAATGCTGCCCCGAATGCGTGCCTCTGGAAGTGTGCTTCAGCAGCGAGAAGTGCGAATGCATTGAGAATTGCGATGAACCAACAAAGTGCTTCGATACTCCAGCCTGTTGTAACGACTATCTATGCCCCGAATCTTATGACAGAGAGGACAAGGCATGTATTCGCCGTGCACAGTGTGCAGGTGAGTTTCTGTACTTTGCGTTACATAATAAAGTTATCTGCTGTTTATGTTCGCAGAGTGCGAAGTTGTCGATGCCATGAAAAACCCACAATTGGTTCCTGTGACCAATGTCATTCTGAGAGCCATTCGCCGAGACTCTGGCGTGTTCTCTGATCAACTGTCTATCAAGAAAAAGGCCTGGACTGCCAAGCCAAGGATTGACATTCAATTGTCGGCGGAAAGCAAACCTATTCGTGTCGAGAAGATCGCTTTGGATGCGGATTCTGATGTGTCATTCAGACTGAAATACAAAGTCTACAAGGATGATGCTGAATGGATCAGTTATATGGATGAAGGGGCAACGAATTCTAAGGTTTGATAAAGTACCAACTATTCAACCGAGGAAGATAATTATTTTGAGTTACTTATTTTGTTATGATCAATGTCAGTACATGAAATATTAGATACGACTAATATATATTTTTGCCATAGACTATGACCAATGAAGAAATCCTACCGGCCAAATTCTATGCGTCTTTCCTTCGCATTCTGGTGAGGAAGCCAGCAACTGGTGCCAGCGATGTTGATTTCACTCTGAGTGTGCATGCCTGCTACGTCGAAGTCGGAGAAGCCCCAGGTGTGTATGATTTTTTCAAAATTGGACAAAGGGATGCTGGGTCGATTTTCATTATTGTGTAGCAATTTGTACACCTGTAATTAAAGTGTATTTACATGATAAATTCTTAATTTCAGAGAGACTGGCTGAACAATCTTTGGTTGAAGGACCAGCAACCACAACAGTACCTGGTGCTGTTGCCCCTGTTGAATGTGAGATTCAAATAATAGTATATGTTATGAATACGATTTTATTACAATGGGGATATTTTTGTCTCTTTCTGCAGTATGCCCAATGAAAGAAGGAATGAGTGCCCCTGTGTTCATTCCTGCAACGGCCATCAAATCCAAGCCACAATCTGACAATGTTGAGAGAGTGAGGCCAAATGTTGCTGGTAAATTGTCCTTGCTGGCTAAGGACGAACCATCGGTGATCATTAAACTGGTCGAATCCGGTGAAAAGGGTATTCCCGTTGGCAAGGTCGATTTGAACACCAATGTGCAAGCATTCAACATTTACTACAAGTCCGCCAACAAAAAACTGGCACCATTTAAACCGGTGACATTCCTTGCTGATGAATCTGTGCCACAGGTGATTATGATTTATTATGTACTAAGCCACGCATTCAAAACAATATTGTCAAACGTCATTTCTAATGAAGGATTATGAAAAGTTTGCCTAACATTAGCCATTTAAAACAAGACTGATGTATAATACTCTCCATAAATCATTGCCTATATCAGATGATTATATGCATGATATTAATTTTCTTTCAATCTCGAATGTCTTAGAAATTTGACGCGGATGAGCCGGCAGAATTCCCAGGAAAACTCAACGCAGCTGTGCTGATGATTGTGCCAATCCCTGACGAGTCTGTTGTTGAAATTGAAGAAATCCGAGTGTTTGCCTGCTTCCATGATGAAACAATCGAAGTGGAAACGAATGATGGAGTCACTACAATGAAATCTACTACTGTTTCATACACGGCTACAAATGCATTGGTCAACACTATCACTGCTACGTTGACTCCAGATCAGACAACTGGTAAATGAATGATCTGCACGCAAACGTACCCAGTTTCACATGTTCAATTATTACAAACAGGGTGCAATGAAGCCAATGGAATGCTCACGCCCAAGCTTCTTCCCTCCGGACATGTCAAAACCAGAGACGTTATACGCATGCCCGATGCTGGAATAAACTATTTTGCTGTTGAAGAAAATGCATGGGAGTCAAAACCAAGAGTTGATGTCATCCTTAGCAAGGATGGTACCCCGATCCCAGTGACTAAGGTGTCTCTAAACAGTGCAACCAATAGAGGCGTGTTCAAGATCAAGTACAAGACTGATGAAACTCAAGATGTTTGGCTTGATTACACACAAGATGGAGCTCCAAAGGTACACTTCACATAATAATATTGATATTATGATATATTTTATTTTGTCAAAGAAAATCGAGGGACAAGTAGTTTTTGACACGCCATTGACAGCATCTTCCCTCCGAATTCTACTCAGAAAACCAGAAGCTGTTGATGCGATCTTCGGATTCACTTTGGACATTTTTGGTTGCTTCGAAAATGTTCTTGCTGAACTGGGTGAGTATATCATGCATACTTCAGAACTCCTAATTTCATTCGCAATTATTTAGCCTTGGAGAGAATAACTTCAGC
Source organism: Capitella teleta (assembly GCA_000328365.1). Classification (NCBI taxonomy): domain Eukaryota; kingdom Metazoa; phylum Annelida; class Polychaeta; family Capitellidae; genus Capitella; species Capitella teleta. The sequence continues at coordinate 106,546 of KB309995.1, forward strand.
ATTAGGACAGACAGGTTGGATCACAATACATTATTTTTTTAACAATCGTACAAACTATTTATGTATTGTACTACTATGTTGTAATTAATACTCATGCTAACTCACGTGTTCACTCAGAAACGACCAAAGGAGTTGAAGGAGCTCCTGGAATACCCATCGAGAAAGGTGAGCCTAGGAAAGGTACATACATTGGAAGACCAAATACTTCACATAAAAACGAAAACAAGTGCTTTAATGACATCCAAAAGTGTTTAGCAATGAAACCTAATTTAAGATTCGTTTGAAACATAAATGTTTAAATTCTAATGTTCTCTAAAACATGTCAGAAAGGTGCTATAACGTCATAAGCTATAACGACAATGTCGTATGATCCACAGAAACAACACCTTCAGTTCTACCTACAATATCAACAAGTGAGTCTGTAATTAGGGATGTATATGTGAAAATGTAATGTGTATCAAGAGCCAGATTATGTGGAGCTGATCGACTGAAACAATGTTGTCTAAATAAATCGCTGAACCATATATACTGTCGTTTCCATGCAGTTCTAATATATTGTAATTGTTTTACAGGCTGTACTGAGATTGATGGCATGTTGGCCAGTCAGTTTATCCCAAAGAGAAATATACAAACGAGAGGTGTCAGCAGCATCACAGAGGCCGGACGAAATGTGTTTGGCATTCAGAAGTCTGCTTGGTTATCCAAGCCGAGAGTGGACATTCTGTTGGCCAGTGATGGCACCCCTGTGCAAGTCACAAAAGTAGCACTGAACAGTGGCGCATTCAGAATGAAGTTTAAGTCGAATGAGGATCAAGAAACCTGGTCTGATTATGTTGCTCCCGGCGACGACCAGATCACGGTAGGCGCTGATTGATTGCTAATGAGAAGTAATATATGGAACGTTTCGTGATGTCTTACAGACTATTGAGGATCAGGAGCAGTTTCCAACACCTCTGACAGCCTCTTCGCTGCGCATTCTCGTCAGAAAGCCCATCAATGTTGAAGAGATGTACGAGTTTGCTATTGACGTCTTTGCTTGCTACGAGGATATTGTTGCTGAAATTGGTGATTTACTTATCTCATAACATCTGCATACATTATGTACACAAACTATAATACTTTTAATGGGTCTTACTTAACCTCGCCTCTCTTGTATTTCATCCGTTTGCAAGTTTGCTCAACCCTAATTCTTCCATTTGCTAATTAATTATTTCTGTGGAAGATAAAGAAAAAGATTTTCATTGATAATTAGCCTAGATTTCGATCATTATCTTGCTTGATGTATGGAAGAGTAACCATTAATCTCAATGCGTAATGCATCAATTCGATATCATTTTTTCTCGAGTTTGGCAAAAAGGTTGGTTGTTCAAAAAAAGGCGAACATTTACTAATGCCATTTTTCCTCAACAATTTTGTCTGATTCACTAAAATTTGATTATGCGTTGCACTTGATAGGTAACAGTTATCATAAGCAAACATGAATCTTGTATATATCCCTTGTGTTTGTTTATTTTCCGTTGTATCCACAGCAACAACCATTGGAACTTTGCCGGTAACATCCACAACAACCAGACCAGCCCTTTGGCTTGGTGAATCCCATGGAAGTAAGTTGACGGGCTTGTTGTTTTGTAGTTCAATATCTGTCAAACAGTAAATGTCATGAAAGCTTTGATTGTGGTGTAATTCTGTGCTAGGAGCCCTTCTGTTGGCTCTTTTGGGGCTTTCTTGTGATTTGTTTTATTGCATACGAAGGTAAAGCAACTGATCAAGTCTCTCTCTTTTTTTCAATTTCCAGGGAGAACCACAGTTAAGGAATTGCTTATTCCTACAATGCCAATGCCAGTGCCACCATTCAATCCCGGACAAGGTTAACTTCTTTTCATTTCAAAGGACTGATGTTAATGATCTTGACAAAATGCATTTGTTGCTGACAACGACTCAGCAATTCTGTGGCACGAATTAATTCATTGAGTCTGTCTACTTACAGGCCCAGAAGCACCAGCAACCACAACAGAAGCTACAAGCACAGATATCACAGCACTTGGTAATTTGATCCTCAATAGCTGCACAAAGTTTTGCAATTGAAGTCAAATGACTTATGCATGTGGCATTCTAGCCCCTGCTGATTCTGATAATGGTTTCTTTTTGCTTCCTTCTGCAGGTTGTACAGAGGTTGATGGTATGCTATCGTCTCAATTCATTCCAAATAGAAATGTGGAAATGAGAGCCGCCAGCCGCGTTCCCCAAGCTGGACGCAACGTTTTCAGCATTGATGTGTCCGATTGGGCATCCAAGCCCAGATTTGACATACTGTTGGCCAGTGATGGCACCCCAGTGCAAGTCACAAGAGTGGTGCTGAACAGTGCATCCGGTGATGTCACATTCAAAATGAAGTTCAAGAACAATGAGAATGAAGAGCAATGGTCCGACTATGTTGCCGTTGGCGATGACACAATCACGGTAGGCACCTGACAAATGAAACTAATGCAGATATTGAATGGCTTTCATGTTATGCAGACCATCAATGGAGCAGAAACATTCAAGACCCCACTCACAGTATCTTCCCTGCGAATTCTGCCTAAGAAGCCAAGTGATGTTGAGCAGAAC
>KB310004.1:30709-69538 GCA_000328365.1 Capitella teleta
AATGCCATTCAGGGATCGTTCATTTATTGAGGATTCATAATTACTTAAAATTTGAGCTCAATGGTCTGTGAGCATGTATATAGACGCATATAGTATACAGACAGTATTCGCTAGCAATGATTTATTTAATTGTATTAAATATTATATTAACGCAAAAAAATGCGATTCGAAAAACCAACAAACTTCTTGGCAGACACAAATTATTTGCATATATTGCAAAAATTGGACCATCTTTAGGCAAAATAAAATAACATGATCGAATCCTATTAGTGACGTCATATATAGCGTTACATGCAATCACACGTTAAAAGGAGAACGCAATGAAACGTCATAGTGCGATACATTTCAAGGAGCTTCCTTGACGCCACATCGCCACGTTTCTAATCTGAAGACAAGTCCTGATACAAAAGGACTATAATATTGTGAACTGAACTGAACTGAAGATAGAACGCACATCCGTTGACGCATGCCTTAGAATCGGCTGGAGGGGAAGCACCCTTCAAAAAAGGGGTCGTGATTCCTTGTACTACTTCCGCAAGCACTTGTTTGTTCATGGATTAGCAAATATACGATTTCGTGTAATCCTTCTTGATATCAGCCTCATGCGAAAGTGATGTAAGAAAGAGGACAATCGAATTGACACTGAGAAACGTTGAACATGATTTGAACTGCTATTTTGTAATTAACCTCGTCATGCATCGATTGCAACCCCAAGGAACGTTCCATGTTGATATTAGCTGATGTCAACACAGCTCTTCGTGGTGATTTCAGCTGATACCAAACATTAAAAAAAGAAAGTGTAAATCAGCCGAATATTTTTCCACGGAAAGCCGTATTCGTTATTTTAGGGTTCAATGTATAACTCAGGGTGTAATAGTATAACCATAAATAGAACCCATAAATAGAACATACAAATAGAACACATAATAGAGAAAAGAAAATATGTTATATACGTCTGAGTGACAAACACCACAGGGTTAATCAGTGCATGTTTCATCTCACTTGTGTGTTAAAGAGAACCTCTGTTCATTTCGAAACCTTTTTACATCGGTTCTGTGGGCTTCATTGAGTGACGAGAGACCGTTTTTGAAAAAATTGGTCAACTGTGAATGGTATTCAAGACAAATTAAAATGCGAATTTTCTGCTCAGGCAGAATAGTTTGAAACGAGATGAGTGCGAGATTTCTTTTATGAGAACTGCTGAGAGATCTGCTCACTCGACGGCTTCCATTGTTAACAATAGGAGAATTACTTTTATGCCGTCATGACGGTATGAAATCAAACGCGAGAAAAAAGCGAGATTTTAAACCTCTCAAAATCGATGTATCTAGGAATTAGCCCACAGCAAGCGTATTGTCTAAAAATATGTCAGTCAAAAGGCGTATTTGTCTTTTGCGATGCATCCTCTATCATCCGTTACTAGTTCAAAACAACCAGAGGTCCTCTTTAACCATTTGCTGCAGAATATCAGGCAACTTCATGTAACATAAATTGTCGTTCTGATGGAGCTGGAGAAAATTAGCCCTTTGCAAGGAGGGCAATTTTTCCGTAATGTTGTCGGGCTGACATTATATATAATATTATACCGTATTGTTTGCTGGTGGCGACAAGGAACGCTGTCATATTATTCCTGATTATTCTGATTCACGTGCAATTGTCTCATGGAACCTAATTTTTCATAACAGTCGAATGAAGGTATTTACAAACAAATTGAGAAAAACAAGGTACTTACCAGTATCCAACAGCGTTGAGAGTTTGACAAAAAGTGTATGACTAACCTAAACACATCGTTGGATATGCAATGTGTCAACAATCAATGAGGACATCAGGAAAAGCTTATGGTGCTCAGGGGTCCTGCGATGGAAGTTACACTATATCGCAGACAACCACTGATACTCATTTAAAATAGCACATGTCATAGTAAAAAATTATAATACTCCAGAAATTTGCAAATTCTACCTTAACCCTTTAAACTTCTTCCAAAGAATGTACCTCTTCGAATTACATACATGGATATGTAGGATACAAAACGTACATTTGATAAAATTGATAAAAATGTACATGGAACTTGTAAAATAATGAATAAATTCATTCAACAGACCTATGACAGATATCTGCAATAAATTAAGACAAACAGCAATGGAAATGAAAGAGTAAGATTTTTGTTCATTCTCTCAAGACCTGCGGATGAGGAGATAAACTTAATCAGCATCGAATGCAAATGTCAATTACCATGCAATTTCCATTGAATTGTGATATAAAAATATGAAATGTCGAATAATTTCGGAAGTGATTTAAATCTCAACTAAATCTCATTTAAATCGTGGAAATATTAGTTTCTGAGAGTTTCTTCGTGAAATCATTCTCTTAATTGATGAGAATCTTTCTCTCGTTCGTGAAATAATGAGGAACTAAATTGTGAAAGATTAGGAGTCAAAACATAATTAATCGCATTTTTATTTTTATTTTTATTTTTCTTGGTGGTTCCTTCAGCAGAGTGTTGACAACAGCATTATATATAATTACATTATATTTCCACTTTGTAATAATTTTGATCGCCTTTAATTGTTTATATCTTGAACAATCTTTTATGCATGATCCCCGAAAACGTAGAGTTAGTATACGTGTACTATATTTTGTTTACAATTAGTCTGTGAGGTTTTTACTTTATATAAATAAGAAAAATGACAGGGACATTACCCAGTTCGAAGCCGGACCAGCAACTTACTCAATTGCTGCTATATTGGTAGAGTGCCTTGCTATGCAACTGGGTTGGTTTCCGCATGGGCGACCATTAACTTCAAAGTAAACGACAAGATGATTATGATATACGATTTTTTTTTTTTTTTTTTTTTTTTTGCTCTGATCTTGTTTCCTCAAATCCATGCAAATTCCAGCGGTTATGACATTGTCGTGGAAATCACATTTTTCCCGAAAAGAAAAAATCCAAAATACACGTGACAATCAAGTTTGTATGTGACTCACTCTAGGAGTACAGCCGCTCAAATGGGATCGCTATTTTGAGTAATTGTTGAAAGGTGATACATGTAAGACAAATCGTGACTGAAGCATAGCACATTATAGGCTTGCAGACGTTGGCGTAAAATCCATTTCAAAATAAACCTATAGATGAACAATGATGTTCAGGATGTTCAAGAACCAGGAAATAGCGTGATTGATTTGTATCCCGTTTTGTTCCACAACAATATGGACTTTCCGATGGGCAGGTTTGGCAATTGATAATGTTACTTTTAGAAATGGTATCGGAATCAGCCTGACATAGCTGTTAATTGCAGCCTGTAGGAGATGATTGGCGATCCGATTTGGTTGCACTGCGGGCTTAAACGATCCAGAGGGTTCTTGTTATCTCTCTTCGAGTGGAACCGGAGAGGACGTCGTCGTTTGATGCAGCTGCGCTTGATGGCGCCTCGAAGGAACCATTGAGTCTGCACTGGTTATTGGGCTGTTACGGAGGGTTTTCTGAAAGACCTAACCATGCCGCAAAGTAGACTACAGATCACATCTTGTAATGGCAGTTAGCTGAATCAAATGCTGCTATGTTATTGTGACATAACAGTGATGGTTGATCACAGGTCTCTCAGTATCATGCCAAAGTTATGGATTGTATTACAGTAAAACCTCGATGTGTCGAACACCCGTCCCTCGAATGTCTCCCTGTGTCGAAGTTTTTTTGAAGTCCCGACGATTCTCCTATACTTTACCATTAGCATTAACATCTGTCCCTCGAACGTCTCATTCTCGAATTTATCCCTGTGTCGAAGTGTTTTCTGTGTCCCCGAGACATATTTTTGATCTGTAGCTCGAAGTCGAAAAATTCTATAAACATATTTCTCAGTTTGGTTACTTCAAAGAGAGTTAGGCACAGTTGCTTACAATTAAAACATCAAAACATCCCCGCCCCACAAAGCAGTCGGCAGCCTTTATCTCTCCTATGTTTAAGCCGCGACCAAAGCGAGGCTGACTCCAAAGATCAACGGACCGTGGATCTCAACTAAGGCATTAAATTGTTGTTGGTGTGCTTGTGATGATCTTTAATGAATTGCCGACCAAAGACAGCTCACATTCGAAGCTAGAGTTAATTAAAAAAATCCAGCCTTAGATCTGTTATGAACTTTCTGACAGCTTTAATATCAAAGCAATCATCAACAATAATATCAAAGATGATTGTTTAGAGTGTTTTTGCGAGAAACAGTAAAAATCTAGTGACCAACAGTCTTCAGCATCATTAGATCATCAGCATCGCTATGGCTACAAAACGCAAGCTAGACGTGAAGACACTTGAGACCTTTAGAGCTACGCAAACAACCTTCTGTGAAATTCTTTTTTCCCCAAGACTTCCAAGAAAATTTCATCTTTTGGCATTACTTTTTTATTAATATTTGTTAATTACTGTTTCAATCACAAAATCATAGCCTCTCTTAGTTGCATAACGTGCATAACGCATATCGTCAATCAAAACGTCAGAACACGATTTGAAATCATAACGGTCATATCATAACGGCCTCGATCCCTTCGTCGAAGTATCCCTAAGTCGAAGTAATTGAGCTAACCCCGCGAACTTCGACACATCGAGGTTTTACTGTATTTGGTAACACACGGAAATATTTATACGCAACAGAACTCAGCCTCTATACCAGACTCTGATAATTACGTAATGATCAACCTTGCTTCGGTACTAAGCAATACGCAACTGCGCACGGCGTCGATTCTATGCTTTATATGCCAGTAATTGCCTTTCATAATTTATTTCAGTTCGGTAAATGAAGGGTTCTTGAGTCATCAGATGGCCGTTGTCGACACTTTTTGTTGTTGCACGATCGATGTAATGGTCTAATCACACGAAGACTGTTCCTATGTTATAGAGTATAAAGGAACTCTTACTGAATAAATTGACACGGTCAATATAAAGCTGTGGTTTTAGTATGCATGTCACAATATGAAGACACAGTGTGCACAAACAAGGACGCGCAATGAAAATTTCCTTATTCCTCCAGATATTTTTAGCCGTGCACTCACTTACTCATTCACGATGGAAATAGAACAGGAAGCGCTTAAAATTAAAACCGTGTCGTTTCGAAATTGGTAACAAGAATATGCCTCCAAGGCGCGATGTCATTACTCTGATTCTTGCTGCATGGTTGTGAGAATTTGTCCGTGCTTGGTACGCAGATAACGAGGCCAGGCGTTCATGTGTAGTCCACTGAAGCAAAGCAGGATGTTTTAATATGGAACCTCAAAGCTCCTAGATGCAATTTCAGATTTGCTGCTGTTGCTAACGTCATTCGTTAAATCTTGTAACGTCACATCCATTGATGATATGAAAGTGCACAGGAAGATTATTACATAATGCATTAGTTAGCTCCTTCGTGAACACTCCCCTCGCAAAATCCAGTCCTATCTATCTGCAATATTATACGAGTAAGTAATGGATCATCCATAAAACACAAGGCCTCGAGGTTGTCTTCATAGTGCATGATGCATTAGGCGTCGTTTAGGATGCAATTGATGAACTACTTGAGCCTCACCAAAAACAAAACAAAAAGGGAAAGGTATCCAATATAAACACTTCCGTAACCCTTGGCTTTAGTCCTGCTACATGTGTAGCCCCTTAGGGGAGGTTTTTGTGGGTTTTCTTTTTCCTTAGAGAGTGATCAGCCGTGCTTAGATGATTTGCTTTTCAGCAGAAGACATCTTATCCTGGATTGTGTGCAATTTTCTTGCAAATGATACGTATTCACTTTGGTCTCAGCTTTTATGACATTGTAAAGAAATAAATAATTCATTCGTCCAATCTATTTATCTTGCAAATGTATGCGGATGACAAAATCTTTGATTGTGGATTTTCGACATGTCTGATTTTGTTGATTTGAACTGCTTGGTGGTTGGTGATTTTGCTCTATTAACAAACCAAAGAGATACTTTTTCATTTTTAATTCTCTGCCTTTTGAACTCCGTTGTGAAACCAACATATCACATTTTAAACAAAATCTCAAAACCCATTTATTCCGTTCTTTTTGCAATGTTTAAGTTTTTCCCGCTTTTCATCATTGTAATGTTGCATGCATTTTAATTTCATCTGTTCAGCGTGTCAAAGCTGTCTTCGGACTGAATGATTGCTATATAAAATAAATTTTATTATTTATTTATTTATTTATTTATTTATTTATTTATTTATTTATTTATTTATTTATTTATTTATTTATTTATTTATTTATTTATTTATTTATTTATTTATTTATTTATTTATTTATTTATTTATTTATTTATTTATTTATTTATTTATTTATTTATTTATTTATTTATTTATTTATTTATTTATTATTTTGTCCCAGCGCCACATGACTTTTGCATTTAGGGGGATACAAGTCTGAGCATCATATCTTGGGATGAAATGTTTATTCGGTATTGTAGATTACATAGATATAAGTGATAAGGTTGAATGCTGTAAATCAGTCGTTATTAGCGCAATTAGCAACAATATCAACACAAGAGTCAGAAAAATGATTATAATGTAAAGGTAAATCTTCATTCTCATCCCAGTAATCAAGATCAAAATTGCTGTCAGTATTACGGTCTTCGCTACAGAAACATCAATCGTGATATGATTTCTGACCTCATTCACATTGAAGCGACGCTACTTTGTTGCACACTGAATCCAGGAAAAATATTTTTACTCTGTGTACAAGTTTAATGGGTGATTTATAGGGCCATACTCATGAACCTCATTTTGTAAATGCAATCAGAAGTTTGAATCTGTAACGTGACGACAAGTTCCGACGAGTTTGTCTATCATTTGCCATGGATTGTCACTAACCCATAAAATAATGCATTTGAGGCCGTTCATTGCGCATTTTCACATTTAAGCAAAAGTGGTGCATTGGGTAATTTGCACATCGGCGATAATGGCACCGAAAGTGTAAAATTAATAAGCATAAGCACACATAGGTTAACAATAAACAATACATCAATGCATTACGCATGCGGTATGAATGGGTTTTTCGGCTTCGCCCAGCCCTCTCAGGTGACACGGGCCAGAAGTGTCCCAGACAGAAACCTGGGACCAGAGTTTTTTCCTAGTCTTATCGATTAAATCCCAAGGCTTATTTGTTCTTCATGCAACCATATACGGTAATACACAGCGCACGGCCTGGTTACGCAATTGGTCAGCATTGCAAAGTCACCGAAGGATTATTTTTATAAATAATTGCATTTAAAAATCCCAATCATTACGCCTGAGACCTGGACAATAAGCACAGGATTGCAGTTTGCCGGTCAAACGGAATAAGCTACTCGGTGTCCCAAATGTAAGATGCTGTTTCAATAGAATCATTCATTTTATATCATCTTCTCCTCTGATGTGACATCCACATTATAAGCTTTACAGCCGATGAACATCTCATGAGAGCACAAGTCGCAGTGAGATGCTATTACTTTTGTCTCAGCGTATCTATGGAGAATATATACACTTTGATCCCAGATAATGGTACACATGGCGACACAACCTATCCTCAAAGAATTTCCACATTGCCAGTTGAGTGGCTTCCAATGAGATTAACCCTAATATTAAGCAACCTGGGATAAAATCTGGTGCGAAGATGACCGGGCCCTGGATTTGGGACCCTTGATCTAGCATGTGTCTGAGTAATCTTACAGCATGTCAGTCCCCTTCTGTTAACACTGGATTTTGCCAACTATCATGTGAACACAAACCCTTGTTCCTTTCAAGCAAAGCCGAAATGGAACAGAACCGAGTTAAATCATGGCATGAAATACCAAAGTGAACTGCTTGCTGCTCTAGATTTATTTGACCCTCCATATGAAGCGATGGCCTGTAATAGACATAACTGCTCTGAAACTGAGCATAATGCAGCGATTGATAGCTATCATGAAAGCATTATACAAGCATGCACATTGGCCACAAAAGCATCGATATCGTTAACCAAGTCTAATCGTAAAGCAGGATGGTATGACTACGTTAAACCACGAAGAAGCCAAGTTTTGGTTTCGTATTTGGAGAGAATGTGGAAAACCTGTGAGCAATGCTGCTGAAATGGATGATCTCATGCGTGAAGTGAATGATATGTCGAATGACAAGTGCAAACAGGGTGATTGCTTTTCAGATCATGTAATACGTGTTTGTGACATTGTTCGTTGTTTAAAATGCTGAAGAGGGGTAAGGCCGACTGTGGTGGAATTTTCTCGTTTGATGATATTATTAACGCTTGTCCCGAACTCTATGTTCATATAGCTTTTCTATTCAATGTGATAAGCCAGTCGTGTGTCCCGGCAGGAATGATTATGTCAACCCTTGCCCCGATTCCCAAAGATAAGAAGAAGTCTTTGCCTGACAGCGATAATTGTCGATCAATTGCTTTAGGCAGCATCATTGGAAAGTTGTTGGATAAAATCCTTTTAGTAAAGCATTATGATATTCTGATGTCAAGACCCCTCCAATTTGGGTTTAAACAAGGCCACTCTGTCTGTAAATATTCGGCAATTGACGAAGCTCACGAAACGCACCAGTAGTTCGTTCAGTCACTGCATTTTCGCACAACTGAAACGCACCGTTTCTAATGCACTTGCACTAAAATATACTCAAGATGCGACATGTGCCATTCAGGCAATTGAGGATTTAATTGTCAACAGATCGAATGCGACGTTTATTTTCGATAGGCAGGAAATTGAGCGTGCCTCATATTTATTATGTGTGATGACATGACGTTTTTTTTTTCTTATTTTGTTCTCCAATATATTATTTTCTTCTTTCCTTTTATGTGAAAATTTATTTCAAGAATAAAACGGTATATATAAAGCTGCCACAACAACTTGAAAGACCTTATCAAAATGTGCACCGGCCACTTGCGCCCTCGGCTGCTCGATCTTTTCAACTCCCTTTTTCATGCATTACAAATACATCCAGTGCTTTTGAACTTGTTTCAAAATTTTACAGTTACAAACCTTTCCATCAAAATTATGGCATAAGATGAGTTGCACAATGCTGTACTTAGACTCTAAATATTTTGAAGGATATAAGCATCGAGGTACAGTGGTTGAAAGCTAGACTATCGGAGATAAATGAGTATTAAATATAATATGAGTATTATAAAAGTAAAGATGGAACGACAATATTTAACTGTCCCTGCTAATTCACAATATTGTATGCATACTCGCGGAAGGGCCCCACATGAAAAGGCCACCGAAGGCAAATGACTTCGAGAGATTGGACACGACAGCAGACTAAGAGACAAAGCAGGATGGATAACGCGGGCTAATCACTGAAGTCAATTACAGGCTCACAAAGCGAACATTACTTTGCATGAAAGCGACAGCTGACTGAACACTGAGATGGTTCATTTCAATTGGATGCTTGACATGGAAGCGTCATTGTACACCCAGCATCACTTTCATGTGTGAAAATGAAAGGTAACGGAATAAAGTGATTAGATGTAGGTACATGAATCAGATAAAGTCATTAGATATGGGCCTTAACTGCCATCTTTTCTGATGACTCCTATAGAATAAGACTGCTGCATAACACAAAGTGAGAAGTAATATCTATATGCATAAACTACATTATTTTTCTGTATTTCAAAGTCAATATTTTTCAGTTACAAATACCAATTATCGGCTTTCATTGAAAATAAATGAGTTGATCCGAATTAAGGACGCATATATATTTGAAGCAATGTTTGTCAATTTCACTCTTCTCTAGAGAACAACATAAAACCTGTCCTTTCAAATTAAAAAAAAAAAAAACAAAAAAAAAAAAAAACAACAAACAAACAAAAAACAAACAAAAACAGAAGCGTGAAAACAGAATCGGGCCATCCAGATCTGGCATCTTCAGAGCCGACTCCTCCCAGCCATTGCATCCCCAGCCGTCCAAATTGGTTGTACACTCTTTAAGCTGCTGACACGTTCAAACGGGGGATTTATGACGCTCATTTCGCTGTACTACGCATATTCCCAAGTCCAATCATGAACCATGCTCCCAGCCAAAGATACCATAGATGAGCCCTCTCTGCACAGCGTAGTGTGGAATGTCATCGCATTTCCAAACTATTCGGCTTTACATGTATTGCTTTCTTTCTTTTTTTCTTTTTTTTTTTTTCGACGTAAGACTTTCATGAAGATGTGCCGTGAGGGCTGCGTAGCCAGTGGCATCGAGTGCAAGCGGTGGAAAGGGCTCAGTACGTGAGGCAAAAGTAGGAACTGATTCTTGACACATATCCAAAGTATGTATGTGAGTGTGGTTTATGGGATGATCATTCGCGAGATTTGTGCCAGAGGCGAACACGCATGTATAAAAAATACTGGGACTCAGTTTTGAATGTTTGATGCATTCCTCCTTATATCGCCTGGCATTGTGAGAACATAGAGGCCTAATGGTCTATATTTAAATGACTCTGGTTAATTTCACTTTTAACTGATCTCATAATCAGAATTTACAAGTGATGCTTCAGGCTCGATCTCATCGCAGCTAATTAGAGAACAAAATTGTTGTTGGCCCAATAACATCAGAGAACTGGACAGGATAAGGAGGATCCAGCAAGGATTGTATAATTGCTACTTGGGAATGCACCAGAGTAGAATATATATATGCATACTCACATAAAGTGGTATGCATTCAACAGAAAAAATAATAATAATAATCAAAAATCAAAAATCTAACAACCCAAAAAAATTGTTTTTTAATCAAACAAACAAAAACCCAACAAAAATCATAGAAACTCGTTACATGTAATCACATGGTACATATATAATCAACAATATCAGAGAAGTGCCGGTGCTCAGTTAGCAAATTATGTGTGTCTCTTAATACTATAAAATCGTGTAGAGCTGAGGCATAAGTGAGGCGATCAGCACTGGGCTCCCGACAAACTCGAGAGAGCAGTGCTGAGAGTCCGTTGTAATAGCACATGCAAGGTGTGATTGTCGTCAGTGAGTAGCATAACCCGTCACTCGCTAAAAGCCTTTCCGTCCACATAAAATATGTAAATAAAATGCTCCCTATCATGACGCATATAATGTGGTCCAGTCTTATAATGCATGTCTAGGAGCAATGTCTTTCTCTTTATCGTTTATTGCGCGGACATCCATAAGAAGGTATATAATGTATGAGTGACTTATCGCACTCCGAAACAAACCGGAAAAAAAATTGTTCGTCTATTATTTACTGAAAGCTGATTAGACGAAGAACTTAAATACATTCAAAAATGGGGCAATATCGAGATACTAATGTGTGTTGCACCGTAGCCTAAGCACATGTTTATTGAAAACTCTAATAACACAGTTTCATTGAGGATGAACTTTAAAATAAAGAAGAGCTGCTATGTCGATTTACATGTATACTGGAATTATTGTTGGTAAGAGGAGACTTCATGACTTATGAGAAAACACACCAAAGAAAAGCGACACCAGTGGGCCACGACGGGTTACAACGCACGAATAATGACATTATAATCATCACGTACCACCGAACAATACGGTTTGAATCATGCCGGAAGAATTCGCATAAGGAAGAAACAATAAGAATTCGTTGCCACATGAAACAGCCTTTGAGTAGAATAGATAAAACGGATGCTGGAAAAGAGATGGTACAACGTTGAGCATCGGTCGTGCAGTTGAGATGTGTTTCTCGGGAGACCTGGGGTCAGACAACATATAACTCCAGTACATCAGGATTATATAGAATCTTGTCTGCTTACATAAGCGGAATTCGAGTGGAATGATACCCATGAATCCTTCTTATAGCGAGCATAGCGGTTGCCATGGGGATTCTCTTGGGTTTACTGGATTTGGATAATGCCTACAAACGACATAGTGTAGTACACTGTACTTGAAAGAGGTGTGCCTATCCAGCAAGCCTAAGTTCATCCGCCGCTGGGTCATATCCATTACAAATCGCATAGCACATGGGACTCAACCAAGTGGCAGATGCAAAACACTTGGCGCGGCTTATTGCTTGCCTTAAGCACTCATATGCAATGCGGCGGCACATCCACTCACTTCCACGTCTTCCTCTGCAAATATTGAAAACCGTTCTTATTACATGCCCACTTGTTTGGCAATGAGAATATCATAACCAGCTATTATAATCAATCCTTGCCTTTTGACTCATGACTAGCGCAAATCTTTAGAGAAGCATCATTTGCACTGCACAACATGGTTTTTTTCTGTCCCACTGCTAGTCATCCGAATAAATATTAATTTCACTCATTGTTTATCAGTCATATTATGTACACCATCTACCATAGATATACGGCATAGATGCTGTTACGGCCAACCGTAGTAAATCAAAATAATGAAATAAAACATTTAATCCAGGCATTTCGGCGGCGGACGGCCGATATAGATGCTGATAGGCTCGCCTATTGCTTTGTTTCTAATTCTGTATAATTATTAGCATTGATTTTATCCTTTAATTAGCTTTTTGGAGAACAACAGCACTCACGGATGTCAGCAATTTCATGTCGAACATTTCACCTGAATGCAATCTTCGAGAGCCGATTGCTGCCACTCAAGAAGAGAAGACATTCCACCACCTCATCAGCTGCATGCGATGAAAATGAAAATAGCACATGTTGATGTCAGGGTGCACATACCCGATAATAAGTATTGTGACTTTCAATTTGGGCCTCTTGTTGGATTTCTTCGTGTAACTGCACTTGATCAAGCAGGAAACTTAAGAGAAGGAGAAGGAAAATCATGTAGAGGCAGTGACCGAGAAATGTAATGGTCATTGGAAAACGACAAGCTTGAATTCTTAAAACGCGGCAATCAATAGCAGGTGCGTCCTGATTGTGAAATTGTCGCTCCATAACATTTTAATATTGGAGATGAGATACGATGCTGGGGAAAGTTTTGAGCAAGTTTGTTCCATGCATTGAAAATTATATCAGATTCTGCAGGATGATGTGGAGTCATCATTACCCGTATAGTCGGATACCGAAAAACATATCCTGTCATTCCAGAGACGATTCCAAACAATTTTGGAGCTAATTTTTCAGACTCCGTCGATGGTGATGATGATAACATAAAATTGGGTACAGTTAAGAGGATAAGAAATCCGGATCCAACAAAAATCACGTACAGTTTTTATTCACCCGGATTTCAGTCGGTTTTCTACGTAGTTTTCTCTCGGATCGGTTCAAAATTTTGTTATCATTATGAAAGACCAGAGTTTTCTGCGTACAATTTCTCAGTCTCAACAGTCCAATGTCATTACGATACATTCCAAAGATCAATCTCCTATTCTTGCATTTACAGCATGACCCCCCCCCCAAACGAGATGTATTCCAACATTTCCAGACTCTTAATGATCGAATAAGGACCGATGTATCACATCGAGGCGCACCTATAAATGAAGTGCACAGCGGTATCAAATAAAGACAACCCATAATTATGGGGATAATATGAAATAATTTCATTACAGAGCTCTGGCATACTAAATGGGGTGCAGCAAACCGGAAGCTAAAATGTATGACTTCCGGTAGGCTTTATCAGGTCATAACAAGACACAGTTGTGTCCAAAATCAATTCCGTGGTATGCTGGCCTGAACGATATATTTCAAAAAGAGTACGAATTATAGCACAAACAATTCAAAATAAGTAAATAATTCACCAATAATAGGATTTTTAGACTTTCGATCGAATTCATTAGGTTTAGGGCGTCTCATGTTAAATGTCAAGTATTTATACAGACTCAGTACCCTCGTGCAAACCACCTCCTAAAATACCTATTTGATCTCACTATTTTGGATATTCTTCTCTTGATATTTGATGAAGGTAAATTGAAGCAAATATGAAGTGATTAGTTGTGTTCTGTCTTCCTTTAGCTTGGAGCTTACCATACCACCCGTGGATAAAGGATGTAGAATTGGAGTCAATACGTCACTATCGGAAAGCCCCTTGAACCTAGCAATATTATTCTATCGTATATCTATATTTTGTGTCATAAAGCACTTAATTTCCATGGAAGTTAAATTTTAAGCTTTTGCTGTACTCCAATGAGTAACTTAAATGTTCGTGGTTTAACTGGTACATACATATGTATTAGGGGCCTACCACTCGATCCTATACTTTAGCCACCAATAGGCATGTACATTTTACCATTCATGGCTCCTCACCTATGAGAAGATGATTCCTAGCAGATGATTCTCAGTATCAATACATATGTTTTAATAATCACTGGCGTGACACTAATGAATCGTATATACATGACTCACAACTGTACACAGCCGTACTGCATGCTGATACCTTGATCTGTCTTAATTAGACAGCTATATTTCTTATGCATGTATTTCTAAATTCATTAAATAACTATTTATTGGATGTGAGCAGGTGAGAGCATATAAATTATAAATGATATAATCGATCATTCTGACAGTCAAAAAAAATCACCATGACTTTTGATTAGTGTATAATGACCCGTTTTTGCAACGTGAGGTTACAAAATAGAAACTGAGACAGGGGGACCTGCTAGCGACATGTTCATCCTTTCATGGGTGTTCTCACGTCACCTATGACACTTAGCCACCTTATTGACTGATCAATGATCAGGTGATGCTGATCGCAGAGTCATGTTGCTCAACTATAGCTCCCATCGATTTATCAAGAAAATTAGTATTTTTACGCCACCTCAGCGCGCAAAAATTGGCAAGCACCTGAAGATCACAATCTCTTTGAATTTGTTTACGCCTGGCCGGATTTTTTATACGAAAAACAGGAAAAGTCGAATGAATAAGCTGTAGTGTTCTGAGTGCGTTATGAAAGTTCAGGCTCCGACAGATTTATTTTGTTTCGAGTATAATAAAAACCGGTTAACCTGATTATTAAGCTGAAAGTATGCTTGAATCGATTCAATTGGTATCAATACAATCGGAGCCCAATTGCATGCATAAACTGGGAAAATATAAATATCCATGCCTGTTCAAGGCGTTGTCAAGGCAAATTTTTATATGAGCACACAAAGTGATGACGTCACGTAAGACAAACGCTATTTAACAATAGGAACAGATTGAAAATAATAATAATTCAGCATTTTTGCCAATTTATGTGCCAAAATTAAATGTAGTACGAATGGCGCTGATGGAAAGTAGACGGGCCAAGAAATGTTGCCGCAATCGTTTTAAGGTCCCCTTTATCCCCGTATGTTTCAATTAATCACGAGAACTTGCATAAAACAAATTCATTTAAATTGTATAATATTAAAGGATTAAGTTGTATAGCTATTCGATTGACATAATCACAATTTCAGATTGGTGTATTGTAATATGTCATTCTGAATGTTCATTGTCAAATAAAAAAAATAATCAAGCAAACATAAGTAATGTCCATTACCCAATTCCATGGAAGTGATTATTTAATTACAATGCTGTCTGGTGTCGTTGACATTCATGCAAGCTTGTTAAGCAATTAGTTTTGCAATAACAGGTATGTATGGTTTGTTTGTTTGTTTGTTTGTTTGTTTGTTTTTTGTTTGTTTTTTTGTTTTGTTTTTTTTTTTTTTTTTCAATCGCTGAAATTTATTCCGAATGAAGAGTTTCTTGGACGAAGATGTAATCTCTGAAGTTACGTCAGCTGCTTCTGTTCATTTCGCCCTGCCCAACGAGCCTCCTTCTTCTAGTAAGAGATTTTTACCCGCAAGTAAGTGTTCAGTTGGTCAACTACGCCTCCCTCCGGCCACCTCCCAAGACAAACTCGTCGATGACCTCACGGAACAAGAAATCTTGTGAAAAGTCGTCAGTTTATTACGATTTCGAATCGGCCCTCAAAGACGGAGCCTCTGATGACGGAACCATCATCCTGGCGAAACTTGTTGATGCGGGCTACGTCGAGCTCGGGGTCAATTTGCACATTTTGTCCATCGTGCCACACAACATCTGCAACATTATCTACATCGCAGTGGATTCTCGTCAAATCAGCCGAACCCAAGAGTACACGACATGCCGGTATATGTCCACCAAACAAATTTAAGCCACGATTCAGATACTTTTGAAACACAAGGATTCAGCGAAAAGTCTAGAGTAAAGTTAGACCTTACATATTTGGCCCTGAAAATGGAATACAGGATGCTCCTGACTGACTTGGATTTGTTCTTCACGCGATGCTTGTGATTTTGCAGTGCAGAAAAATAGTTAAATTAATATTGGCAAAGGAAAGTGTTTCTATAATTCTGGGTTTATTTACCTGAAAAACAACAAACGGGCGAAGCAGTTCTACCGTAGAATGACCAAGAAATCCATGACCTCTATACTTCAGACGAACAAGGTCTGTTCATCGTCATCGCAGCAAATATTTCAGGACTGAAGAAAAAATTCCTCGACTCGGAGGTCTTCTGCGTGGGGAAAACGGACACCCTGCAGTTAATATTTCTGTATAATTTAAATAACCTTATCTATGACTATCGATATGAAAATAAGCTTGTGTATAAACTAGATCCGACATCGCCCGTAAAAGGTGGTTCTTACGTGTGCCTGGTTGCCATGGTAACCCTGTCATTCATTCACTCAATTATCGCAGATTCCGGTTTTGACCAACCAAAAACAAATAAATATATTTTTGCAAATTTGGACTCGGGTTTTATCTTTTCTGCATTTGTACTCACATTATCGTGTGAATTTCATATCGGATATACGTGCATTTTACAATAATTTAGTATAGTATGATAATTTATTCAGACTACGTCAGTTTACCAGCTGAAATCCGTTCAATTGAGTGTTGACGGAACTCCTACAATGTTGTAACCAGATAACATTTGAGATACGTTGTATTCCTATGAATGCTACATACCTCAATTGTGAAAATAATCAATGATAATGCATATCATAATATTATTTACTAACACACCTTTTGGAGGGGGGTCTATGTAATGCACAACGTCAGTTGAGAGTGCTATGTATTCCTGATTGCTGCGGCCAGTCGGAAGGGAGCCCACTGAGATGGTTATTCTGTTCTGCGGTTGCCATGACAACCCCTCGCTCCGCGTACGCCGCCGCAATCAGAGTTCCATTGAGTAACCAACTAACAACAGAGCTCCTTCTCCCTCTGCTTGGCAAGGTACATTTTCATCATCGCACGTAAATGAATCCGCTTGCACGTAGCAAGACTCTTTGGTCTTTGATCACGCAAACGAGAGCTCCTCGTGCTTCTCGTTAGCCTGAGTCGGTAGGGGGATACATTATTTGGTTACAAAGAATCATTTCATGTTTTTACGTTTTCTTGGAAGAACTGAAAGCGATATCGTTTCTATCTTCCCATTTTTGTTCCCTTTCTCAAAATTATATCGGTGCCAAGATATGGTGACACAACACTGCGCAAACATTTATAATAATATGATTGATATGTATATTGTTAGAGCTTCAACCAGCCCTTCGACCTGACCTGATATCTCTTCGACATATTAACTTCAACAGATTTAGACGATTTTGACTGCCAATGACATTTTGATTGGCTTCGATCTCAAGACCGAAAAAAAAAACGTTTTATGTCAGAGTGCAAGTCTTCGTCGTATGTTTGATGATCCAAATAAATGCATTGGTGCACATCCCCTGCATACATTACCATCTTGATCTGCAGGGTTATAAATTTTAAGAAATATTAATAGATTCCTTGCATCAACTATGCTGATTGTTGACTACCATACAACTATTATGATCACAGGTAAAACTATGAGATGTGATTGACAATACTTGATACACTGGGACAAAGAGAGATTCTGTAGTATTTGATTATGAACAGAGCTTGATATCATATTCTATACGCATGCACCCTTAGACGAATCTCCCTTGAGCGTTTCTAAACGTTGAATAATGCAGACTGGGTGGATTGATCGGGCGCAGGATCCATCCATTTAGCCTTTATCGCATGTCTTGCATTTCCAAGTGCAAATAGTAAACAGGTACATTTCCTTGTAAGCAAAACATTTGAAGCTGAAAACTGACGACAACACACATTGCTTGATTTAGACATGAGAGATAATGGTGATCCCTAATTGTAAGAAAGTCTTATTTTAGGGTGACGGGGTAAAAGTGATAAATGAATACCACGAACACGTGAATAGTCAGTGTGCTTCATTTAAATGTATGTGTCTGTCTCAGATCCGCCAAACGGAATCGAAAGCACATAATATGTGCTTTCGATAAAGTAATATTATTACTTCATCTGTGTCATTGTTATGGTATTGCCATTGAATAAATTGAGCATTTATCGTCTGTTCTGACATAAGTGTGGCCTCACGCCTGGAGGTAACTGGTATACAGGGAAGCTTGATATTGGATATTTAATGGAGCCTAAATGTCTGGCAATTCTCTTTTTTTTTTCTGCTCTGTTTGTTTCGCATTTTCACAGAGAGTAGCCAAATGAATCACATTGTCGTAAAATAATATCTTGAACATACATAATAGCATCAAAATATGACCGTGATACGTATAACTTTATAATATGAACCATAAAACAATTGTGAGCAGATCGAGCTTACAATTGGTTTTGTGTTCACAAATTAGTATCATTTTGACTTCCTTCCATTTAAATTGTTCCTTGCCATAGAATCGCTGTGTTGGCAAAGTGAACTTTGTTCCTTCTTCTTTTAAGGAATCTACAAGGAATAATCGTCGTATATGCGCTATAGATCTTAGTAAGAAAAATAGAGCATCATGCTATTTTTGGCTTTGTAAATGAACTTACATCTGTGCTATGGACCCGTTGTCGTCACGGTTGTTCATCACGAGTCACATGATGTGTGAATGCAGAAGTTTGCAAATGATGAATGTCTCTTTTTTTACAAGGATGGGCATTGAATATGGTAAAGATCAACCTTAATGTCCGATATAACGCCAAATTCACACAATGTGCACCCTATTTAATCATTCCAGCGCAAAATAAAAATTACCTGACCTCATTTTCATGGTATTAAAGACACGAACAGTTAAACCCCGAAGCCAGCCAGCAAGCCAATGGATTTGTGGCTGGCTGAGTTAGACTTTCTTCGGCTGGCTAGCCGGTCAGCCGACCTTTTTGTGGCTGACTAACTGTTTTTTTTTTTTTGTGTTTTTTTTTTTTGCTGGCTCAGATCGGCTGCAGTGCTAATACATGTACATACACATGCATGCATTAAATGCATTGATACATGTGTGTTTTTGCTAAAATACGTCCAGCTGTATGCACAAGAAAGTAATATCATTGAGAATTAAGATGCTCACCGAGCTCAATCAAATGAATGCGGCATACCGGGTAATTGTTTCACATTTTGGATATATTTAGTAGAAGTCACCCCCTCTCCCTGCCATTTTCTCTCCCATTTTCCCCCTGATTATAATTGATTAGGTGTCAATTAACGGATACAACAGCTAATGCAGTACACAGTCATTTATTGCACATATAGATTTCGGAGAATACAGTAATCATAAGTATGATTATATAGTCTCAGCCTACTATAAAATTTGATGCCTGCTGTTGTGTACATGCATACTGTGATACTCCAATGCTGGGTAGCTGGTAGTTTCACAAGGGTTCCTGAATCCTCGGTTACATACTATTCTCTTTGGCTTTCTGGGCGAAATCTAGAAGTGGCCAGTGCTCAGACTGGGACTCAAGAACACTCAGCATACTTGCATCAATAAATACTTGCAGAAATATAATGAATTTTTTCCACTTTGAATATATGTTGTCGGCATATTGCTGATTGAAATCGTTTGAAATGTAAACCGTTCAAGAAAGTCGGCATGTCTTGGATTCCTCGCCTCATTATATATGTAAAACAGTAGATATCGCGTTAATATAGTAAAAACAAGTTTTGTCAAGAAGTGAAATTTATCGTAATATCGATGTATGCTTCATCCGATACAAGGATCATAACGCTCAGTATTCTAGATCCGGATTGAGCACTGGCCATTTTAAGGTTTTGCTGAGGGAGCCAATGAGACCGAACCATATCAGAGCAATTGGATTTGAATTCAGCCAGCCGGAGGGTCAACAGCAGCAGCAGCAGCAGCAACAACAACAACAACAACAACAACAACAATCTTAACAACTTCAACAAACACCCAAAAACGATGCATGCATGAAAAGTGAAAAGCTAAGAAAAATTCAAAACAAAACAAACGCACATTTAGCTACCCGGTATTGGTTGCCAACAGTATAATAAATAATGATAGCTAGCTCAACCTGTGAAGGGGAAATTGGGAAATGTTTACCATTGAGAATTCTATATAGAAAAGATAAATTTCTTCCCCATCTCAGTTCTTTTGGCAGCGAGGTAATTGTTGGTTTAATCTTAATACATGTATCAGTATAGAGATTATCTTTCTTTTTTAGAACCTTGGTTTCTGAATCATGTATTAAATTATGCTGCATTTCCACTCTCTGAAGTCGCGATTACTTGGTGCTTGGTTTAAAAAGGCAGCATACATTGACAGTTACTTTATTTGGTAAAATTACATAAATCATGATGATATTTCCTGCCAAATCTCTCGAAAGAAATTCGGTTAACCGATGGATTTTCGGCGGCGACTGAGCCAACTGTTTTTCGGTGGATCAGTAAAATTCCGGCGGCGGCGGCGACTCAGATATTTTTTCGGCTGGCTCGTCGGCTTGTCCGGGCTGGCTTCGGGGTCTACGAACAGCGCATATGGTTCTAAATATCCCGCCAAATCGGTTTGGTTCATAAATCTGCCGCTAGTGGAGCTGTGAATGATGTCATAAGACTCCGGGAATTCAGCAAAGCGACCCGCGTCAAAATAGGTTGCTATGTGGTAACTGATCACACAAACTATTCGACATTGCCGCCTCGAGTAGAAAGGTTATGATAAATCATTTGAATAATATATATTGAGTTATAGTGCAAATAATGTATCACAAGATGTTTGAATCGACTCGTTCTCACTCAATTTAACCATTAAAAAATACAAGAAATCAATCATAGTGATCAAGGAAAATTTTGAAAAAGGGTATTAATGTACAATAAATAATGAAATGATGCTAAATGGTTTCCTCTATACTCTGCCAATTTCAATGCGATCACTTTCATAAAGACCGAGATATCGGCATTTGAAAATGTTTTTATTGCTATTATACAAGATTACGCAAGTGCAGTGCATCTGAAAGCATTAGTATCGCCATGCATTTTAGTACATACCTATCCACTAAATCATTTCATGTATGTTGCAAGATGTATTCTGCAAGACCCTAGCTAAATTAATTAATGAACTAGAAGCGATCCAATTTGAAAATTTGAAAAATTGCTGTGACCTTAACCTTTGACCTGAAAATTTATATCAGACTCGCAGAATCACATTTGCTATCAATGTGCGAAGTTTGCTGAATTACACTTCACGGCATTCCGCACAAAGGCGCATAACTTCACGGACTTACCAAAACAATAACTAAAAATTAAATAAATAAAACACGTAAAGTAACACAAGGAAAATTTTTAATTTTAATTTTTCCCTATGTGACAATTAATAGGTGGTCGATGGTTCGTGTCAATAAATATTACCTCATTCTCAGGTGTACTTTGCATAGCGTTTTATTTTTTGTGTTTATGCGTTACAATTTCCATTAGATGAAGTGTTTGTTAAAAGTGTTAGAATTATAATTCAACAAATTCGCTGATTTGATGTCATAAGATCCCGCCCTAAACCCTAGGGAGTGGAATATTTTTCTTTCTCAATACTAAGGCCTGAAATTTCCTTTTCACTTGTATTGACCTTTAATAAATCGACACAAAAGCTCTAATATGGATAACATTTCATCCATTCATTTTACGAGCTCATGGATATTCATTATCCACTTTTAAACGAGGCTCATTACAGTGTAATTATGGTATCAATACATATGTCGATGGTACTGCCATTTCTGCCTGACCCAAACTTTGAAATAACAAAGAAATAATATGCTGTTCTAAGTCTAAACGAGGGTCGATAAGCTGCACGCAGTGAGATAGTGTCGCTGTGTTGCGTTCATCTTCGTAAACCACCTTCACCTTAAGAGAGTGGGAGGAGGTGTCATTTCGTCACCCGCATGACATTAACATCGAGCAGTGTGCGGGGAATGACGGGGATGCTTCCGCCGACGGCTGATACGCTGAAAGGATCAATGAACACAAAAGGCCCCAAGCCATCACCCGAAACTCTCAAGCATAGAATTATTGGATGAAGTGAGTGGGCGACACCATTATGAACATACCCATAAAGACCTGCGCACGAATTTCTCTTAATTGCTTGTCATGTCCTTATTTCTAAGTCTGTGTTCCCACAATATTGAATCATTGTAATTTTTATAGATACATGTTTTTTGTTTGTGCCTCAATCACCCGATCAAACCGAATTAGCATTCATACAGTAGGATGCTTATGTTATTTAGTAATAGTATGCACAGAGGATCAAGAGTTTTAGTGTTGTGGAGGCAGGGATTGTGCTGGCCACATCACTCATTTTGCGACATCAAGGATTTCGGGCAAAATGGAAAAGGACAGCAACCATAATGTACGATGGCATTAAGCCTAAAGACATTAAATGGTCTCCCAAGAGAGTTCAGAGCTGCAGTGATGACACACACCTAAAAGTATCTGCACATTTTCACTTCACAGTATGTGAATAAACCCATTGAGGTAAACTGTGTGTGAATGATTGTCGTTTCACGCAGAAGGTGTCTGAAAGAAAAAAAAAACTCACTGAGGCTCATGAACAGTACTGTCAGTCAACGTCTGAACAGAGCAAAGCCTGCTGAGAATGGCACACATCTATGGCTGGCATGTCTGCCCCTCAACTGAGCGATGCAATAACGTTATTGTCTAGAATTAAGGGAAACCCCATTAGACCACCATTTATATTGACCTTTTAGCTTGAAATTGAATCAACGATTAGAAGGAACTTTCCAAATCACCTAAAATAAACATCAAAGTAAAAATACGACAAAATAAGTGTCAACTTAACGATTACGCAAATCAGTTATTCCCTTTGGCAAAATGCGTATAGATTCTCTAAAAGCTGTTTACTGTCGTTACTTGTTTTGAGGATATATTTAGCCCACGTTATCGAATCGGGGCTTAGCTGAACCTATCAGACTACATGAAATCTTTTTTTGCAGAAAAATTGGATACGAATGAGAATTGGGACAAAATCCCGACAAATGGGTTGTTCAAATTTTTGCATAAAGTAGCAACGATGTGAGGTGCCTCCGTGATATCTCAATCGGTAGTGATTCAGTTTATATCTTTTTCTGACTGTGAAAAGAATCATAAAATGGGTTTTATAGTTTTACAGTCCAAGTCTTAACTCCCTTTCATATTTCTCAAATCCATTATCTAAAGTTCTAAACGAATGTGGTTTCTCATCCTGAAACAGTAAAAAGGTCAGTCAGAGTGCACCACGCATGCGCTTTCGTTCCGTAAACAACAAAGATGTCCTTTTATGGCGAAGATGATCTGCTCTGATTGGCTGAAATCGATAGCTTCACGAGGGGAACGGGACCAATCACGGCAAGCCCTCATCTGACGTTTGCCTCCTATACTTCGCAATGGAAGCCATTCTCCCATAGGCGCAATGCTAACCCCGATATTCGAAATGCATTATTTCCTTACGCTTGCATCCAGGCGTGGTGTTCTTGGCACGGAATGCTATCAATTGGTGCTATGAGTCAATAAAACATCCCTTAAAATTCAGTTCCCCATCCGTGAAAGTGTTTTCGTCTATGCTTCAAGTGAATATCAACCAATGACATTCATGAACATCTAAGAGTAGGACGTTGCTAGTTCATACATGGCATTTTTTTGCAGGGCCGGTAAGCTGCTGCATGTACATAGGAGTTTAACACCCACTTAGGAACATATAAGGTTGCTGTAATGGATAGTCCCAAGATCACAGGCTATATTAAGCGGAAGAGGTTCTCTGATCAAAGGGCCGGCTGATATGCTGTTGTTTCAATAATTATCATCACAGAGATACCAAATTATTTATTCGCAGCTGAGAAGTAGGCTATTCATGACGTTGAGCACTCGATCACGGAGATAATTTATAATCAAACTGCATGCCATCAATGTACAAAACAACCGCATAATGAGTCGTATTCATGAGGCAGGATGAGCCAGCTTAGAACATGTATTGATGTAACGTATAAAAGATCAATTATATGGCCATTTTTCACCTTATACGAGAACGTGTATAATAATACACCACCCAGGACGTTAAAGAGGTGAAGTTTACGATGAAGGACGCCCTCGCATGCTGCGAATGCAACATCAATGTCTGCTCATGATTGTTATGCCTCTTCCCTCGGCCAATCCTTCGTGTTGTCTTTTCTTGTTCGTCATGACCTCGATATTACGACCTGACGCATCCCTTGTACTATTACAAAATAGTATACAATGTATAGCATCTTTCTAACCGCTTGTTGCATGGCTGTCTTTTTCACATCAATCTTCTCATTTTACGAAAATGAATTCTTTGAAATAGAAGGCAGTGGTTGACGCAGTGGGTATTCAAAGGAGAGGTTATACGTTTGATCTCGTATAGTTAGATTGATTCAATATTGACCATCTTTTTTATCTATATACTGCTTGAATTATCATTCAGGAAAAAAAATTAGTTATCTGTGGCAATCACAGTGAAAAGAACCGAAATGCAATCATAGTACAAAATTTTCAGATGTGGAAAATGGCCATTATACTTTATAATTATAGCGATATCGACATATTATATCTCACCAATATCGCCAAAAATTCAACCATTCGTTCCTACAATTATTTGAGAATTTTCTTGGAATTTAGAGCACATTTTTATTGTTTTAGGAAGAAATCCATTGTATCTTACTATTTAATTTCGTCGGAAATCAATCATAGATTTTATCTGACTCTTGCAATATCCGGAATATAGAAACAGAATTTTATGGGGGAGGAGGGATAATTCTTACCTTTGTTTCAATCCCCAATTCTGACCGATCATGAGATCTCAATCGGGGCATTCCAGTTAGTATTTTATAATTCTGAGGTTCCACTTGTCCAAAGGACAAATTTAGTTAAGAGAAAGAAAACCTTATACAGAAAAAAGAAATATTAAAAATTATAATACGGAATATTTGTGGCGTCGGTACAAAAATTATAATAATTATGTGAGATATATTCTTAGAGAAAAACATAGAAGTCTTATCAATGCCCTGGGTGATATCTGTACCCAAAATCCTAACCGGTTTTGGTATTTTCCCGCTCTAAAACTAATACTCTTGCATTCCTTTGACAGTGTATTATGGTTTAACCTCCGCGGATTGTTCTAAGGAGAAAGCATGTCTTTTCAATTATTTTTTTACTTCTGTATTCTCGAATGTGAATTTATTAATTTCTGATTAACACGTCTTTTTTTTTTTTTTTTTTTTTTTTATAATGATGTTCCGATTTCTGAGTTTACCATTGATGAGGTTTTAGGACGTTGTTTATTTAACCATTCGTAATATTTTATTCAGCCAGTTTTATATAATGTGCAATATGGTTTTATGAAAAATCTCTCTTCCTGGTTATATGACCAGCACCCATCATTTAGTCATTGCGTCAGATGGAGAGCTTGTCTTTCATAAACTTCTCTCACATTTTGGACGCTTTTCTTGCAGTTTTTGCCATTGCGCACAAAGACACTTGTGACAGAACGATACTGGATCGGTTGTATTTTTCTCTAAGAGTCCGAGAATGATGTTGGTAGGTCTGTATGAGACGCTACTAGACCGGCAAAAAGTGCTGAATCATTATGATAATTTTACAGGAAGCTTATATTCGTTGCTAAACAACATGTACGAAAACACGTGAGAATTAGACAACTGCTTCCGTCGAGACTCAGTACTTCTGGGCCCTCCCTCGTAGTTATAGCATAGAACCGCATAGTACCGCTTTCCCATCGAGGAATATCCTCTGTGGATTGAGATCAAACTATAGAAATGTCGTGATCCATTTGGTGAAACATCGAAACGTGTATGACCACTGTGACCTTTGTTATACACAGGGTTTGCCACCCGTATAAATTAAACAAAAGCCTTCCGGCCGAGTGAAACAACTGACTGTAATATACCCGATCAAATGCAATAGATTCCAAGAAAAAGTACCGAACACCTCATTTGTTTATTCGTGGAAGGGTCCATTGTGACGATGCGGGCTTTTTTTCATTTGTGTGTGTGTGTGTGTGTGGGTGTGTGTGTGATGGTGTGTGTGAGGGTGTGTGTGTGAGGTTTTTTTTTCCCCCCTCTTTTTTTTCCCCCTTTTCATCTTCTTTTTCTACAGTCCGAAGAGAGCTCCAGCGTTAATTATGTTTCTGTATTTGAAAGTCCGTGCCTTGACTGCGGCCTAAAAAGATTGAATGCTGGCCTACATCTTGCATTCATCATAGGATGCTCTTGCTTCTATCAAGTATAACGTACATGATAACATGCTCAATTTTGGGTATCGCAGATATTTAATGAGGCCCATTTCTGAGAAGTCTTGATTCATTATAGAGATTGAGTTATCTCCCTGGTGAAAACGCGAGACTGCCAGCCAGTCCTTTGTTTTCAAAAAGTAGAAGGTTGTGAACCCCAGGGATTGCCATCCATGATATTCCTCAGGCTCTAAATGATATAACTGTTCTGCTCTGTGGCAGACAAAAACTGTCATAGTTACTCCCAAATGGTCTGCAGGCGGAACATGGAATAATCACACTAAATTACACCCCGTTGGTCTCAAAGAGGCGGAAATTTCACGTAATCTCTCGGACAATAGGCTTAATTAGCCTTCATTCGGAAGCTCTCTCCACATGAACGAGGTTGCTTATCATTTTGATAACAAAGACTCCCCCTCCATCTCCATCTCCCTCTCCCCGGGACCCACTTCTCGTGACGCTCCTCGTTTATATTCAATCACAAGAGTCTATTAATAAGAAAGTATTGGCTCTGATAGCGTGCAATATGTTGTATAATTGGCACCAATTACACAAGTGATGAATCTTAGAACCTCAAACGTCATGTACATTATGTATTATGCAATACTATTTAACAATCAGAGGCACAGCGTAATTATTGCGTTGTTCATGTTTGCTTGTTGGTTTCTCACTGTAAATGAATCTCATGAAAGGGCAGCTCCTCAACAGTCAACAACATACACTTCACTAAATCCACCAGAAACTGAGTACGATATGTTCACATGGATTGTAGACTTGTTGGCATCTAGTGGAATTCATGCCAGACAAATGCCTAGGTTAAATGTCATATGTTTATATGCATAGCAAGTTCAGCTAGCTTGTCATTCACCGTATATATATATGCGTACCACAATAAATTATAACGAATGTCCAACAAGAACCATGGATGCATGAGATATGTTGAGTCAACTAAACATAGTTTTGATGTTATGAGCATGTCATCCCGCTTTCCCTTAGTTGTCATTGAAGAAACTTCCTCCAAAATCCGCAAGAAAATCGCCTATTGGTTTTGGGTTTAGGACACTTGAATAATCATGTGTGGCGTGGGAGAAAAGTGTTCATGTTATGTCACTTTTCGGTGCTTCATGTGTCCAGCGAATATACTTGGCTATGGCTGATGGACCTATTTGCATGTTGGAAAATCCTATTTGTTCATCCCTAGTAAATTTTAACAAAGGACGTTTCTTTAATATTGGTCTTTGCGTTGGCATCTGTAATATTATAATTAATCAGAACAAGAGTGTTAGGAGGCCAGGCAAGCCGAGTGGGGTCCAACAGGAATGTATTGTGCCCTGGTGAATGACAAGAAATTGTATTTCCCCGAAAGCGTTACCAAAACAATTCGCCCACACTCAGGGGTTTCGGGGTGTCAGATACTAAAATTAATCATCGAAATCTGAAGGATTTTTTACAGATTTAAGCTGGAATTTGACTAGTGCTAGAACTGGGTTGTTGTTTTCATCTTTCACGTTTAGTGATACTTGATCGTCCCAAATATTAGCCATGATATACCTCTTCTTTGGCCCAAGTACTGAATTTTATCTGCAAGGTGTATTGTATTGGTGGCATATATTACTACATGTGTATATGCGACTGCCTGAACACTCATAAAACTCAAAGCACAGCCTATGGCTAACAAATGTCTGAATGATAGTCACATAATAAACTAGCATTGCCATCATGACATTGTGAGGAAGAAGGGGTGACCTTCAGCAGTTGATAAATCGGCGAAATTATAATATAATTATAGTTTGAATATTAGTCGGCGGCGGTGGTTAATGGATTTTAGGTGGTTAATGGATTTAAGTTTGATGCTTATCGGAGGATTCAATCCGAGACTAAGCAAACTCCGCATTTTTGCAAGCAATATTACCTACCACATGTAGTAGTTCGACCAGCCTCGACTCAACAGCAGGCAACGGTTAGACGGGAACGGAGAAACGAGCCACGAAGGACTTACGGGAGTTTCTCGGTGCTTCTAGATTCACCATCATGAGGGTACTCCAATTCGATCTCGTACGGAAGAGTGAACAATCATCAAAAGGGTAACTATTATCAGTGCTGGCTACGCCCCGGAATCTGTTAATGACATCGTGCCTTTAGATACATGCATCAGAAATACCGATATATGAGCGCAGGGCCTGACTTGCAGTATACGAGAAACAGACGTTTCTTCATTCCTTCTAATAGCACTAATAGCCAGTCAGTATAACACACAACTACATCCAGTTTCACACGACAGTCACATCCTCATGTAATCGTAACCGGCAATCATAACGGACTCGCATTCATAGCCCTGGTGTGGCCTTATAGCTTACTTAAAGCGTAATGCAACATCCTGTATCAGATTCTCTGCCTGTATTCTGAGTTCATAACGCACTCACAAGTTAAACACTATTCGGAGGGTGGCTAATTGATAAAGGCCTGTTTACATTAATCATACTGTATGACATTGCATCTTTGGTTAACACATCACCTCAACACTGCAAAAATACAATGTATGCTATGTCATGAATTTATTTCAAACTCACGATTTTTTTCGAGCAGATGGGCTCTGAGAAATTTTGAAGTAGGGCCTACTATAATGCTTTGCCGATGGTTTGGGCCGAATGATGAGTTGATCAGTGATTGAGGGACAATCAAAGGAATTCATTAGGTAGGCCATAGAGGGATTGACAAATAAAGGAGAGGTGTGCATGCTGCTACTTGAAGGATGCGTGAGACATGACATGGACATGACATGGACATGACATGGACATTATGTCACGGCTCCACTCAGCCCATTCGGGTGATACGGGCTCCAGAACATCTGCTCGGCACCTCCGAGAGGCCGCTGAGTTGTGTGGTTGCCATGGTGACCTCTGCGATCCCTATAATTATGACAGATAATTCTGGAATTTTTATGGAAACAATGGCAGAGGTGGAACACTGTTCCGTGTTTCGTACAACAGGAAGCCAACCCTAAGAGTCTAATATCGCCAAGAAACTGCCTCGGTTCAATTGAGGCGCTGGTCAAATGTAGTGCATAGCTCCTGCTGATTCTTATCTCCATATTGTCCGATGAGTGTTTAGTGTAAACGAAAATCCCCGGGGACCCCACCTCCACATGATTACGCAGCCCGTTCAGTATTTGACAAGTTATTGGAGTCATAAAGGCACCCGCTGCTCAAATAACGCGTACGCTCATGCAAAAGTTGCATTTCTGGGTGTGACCCTTAACCCTTCACATAAGTCAACATAAAATACATGTTGACTTATATGAAGCTTTAAATTAAAACGCCCCTCGTATACATATTATGTATACGAGGGGCGTTCTAATTTAGAACCCTTTTTGCAATGGTAACTTTATCTCTCAGCATCACCTATCCGAACAGCCAACAAGGCTGAGCGTCGTTTAATACTAGCTTACCTACACATGCAGAGCTATAGCAGGCCCAAAATTTACATTTTCTCAGAAAAAAAAACGTTCACGTGGTTATACTGCAAATAACCATTAGCTCATTTGGACAGAGCAAGGCGTTTTAAAAAGTGCTTACACGTGTATAAAAGCGCATATTGCATCTAAAGAAGGATTGAAGAGGTAGTGTACGGAGAACTGCAATCAGCGGATCAATTCTAGTCAGGTACGATTTTAACTGAGCCATATTACGTAATAGTATTCATTATTATTTTCGCATAACATTATATTATTATTATTATCAACGTAAATACAAACAAAGATATACTGACTAGCAAAAGAATCCCAACGCAACAAAAATGCCCATAACTTGATCGATCGGGGAAGTAATAATACTACATTGCAATCTTAAGAGTGGTTAATCGAGATCCAGAGGCCTTTTTCTTCTCTTTTTTTTTTTTCACATCAAATAATGTAACTTATGTTGAGGCCTTCATCCCTGTTGTATTGATATTTTAATTTTAAAACCAGATTTTTTTTTTTTTTTTTTTTTTTTTTTTGGAACAGATTTAATCAATGTATGGTTTGGGTAGTGAGAATTGTCATAATTGTGACAGCTGAATGGTTGTGTCATATTTTGGCACCGGTGCAGGGCTGCAAACAAAGCACAGTATTTCAACTTAGAGGCGTGCCCCCCACAAACTTCCCAAAATTTATATCTATTTTATGAGATTTCAGAAACGTCATAATAACTGATCGATGCATCATATGGGAATTTTTAAATTCCTACTCGGTCTTTCGCTGTTACAACTCGCAATAACACAGCACCATCCATCCTGTAATAAACATTATTATCAAGTATTTGTTTGCGTGATGCGTGATGCGGTTTTACGGCTCCACCCAAACCAATCGGATGATACGGGCGCCAGAACAGAAGGCCTGGGACCGGGGTTTCTCCCTACTCTTATCGATAAATCCCAAGAGTTCTTTATCCTGCATACCACCATAGACAGTAGTACACAGCGCCCGGCCTTGTTACGCAGTTGGACAGCACCGCAGAGTCACTGAAGAATTACAATTATAACGAATTACAATTATAAATCACAATCATAACGCCCGTGGCCTGATCGGGTCTCTAACCCTGGACCTCGACCCCCACGGTCGTCATAGGATTGTAGTCAGCCGGTTTAACCCACTGAGCTACTGGTGCCCCCTAGTATTTGTTTTGAATTTATAGTTTCTTTTGGGCGTTTTCTCTTTTAACACGCTCTGGTAGCCTACTTTCGCCACACCCTACCTATACAGCTGCAGGATGCGAATGAATCATATGAAACAAGGTTTTCTTTAACAAGTCTAGACAAATGTCGAACAAATAATATCAGCATAAAAAGTTTTGTACCTTTATAATCGACAACAACTGTGCGTTACATGCAATACGAATTCACGTCAGGTGAACCACCGTCCGAGTATGGATGCCAATTATCCAGAACTCAAGTTGCTTGTTCAAGTGTATAATTAATAGTAATATTAATAAACAACTAGTTATTTAGAATTGTGATATTTCATGGTGTCTAAATGTTGCCTTCAACTGTACACGAAGTTAGTATGATGCCGTCTTATACACAGGACAACGATGGAGGCGAGGCACAAAAGGATTTTAACCGAGAACCTGTGTCGCATTTGCGATGACCTCGAACCATCGCTGATATTCGCCTCGCTCATCGAGAAGCGAATCCTCACATTCGATGACAAAGAGACCATCAATACCAAAGAGACGCGTAGTGCCAGGGCGATGGCGCTGGTCGATGTCCTGTTCAAGAGAGGACCTCATGCCTACCACAGCTTCTTGAATTCATTGAATCCTTCGCATCAACAACTGTTTCTTCATCTCCGTCGTCTGGAGAAACGAACCGAAGAAAACCCTTCCGCTGTTCTCACTGAAGGTTTGTTGAACGCTGTTTGCCACGTTGATTATACTCACGTTTTACTGCATTTTTTACTATTCGATATTTTATCAGGGACGTATGATAATATTTTATTATGAATTTAACCTCGATCGTCATGTGTGGATATTAATTGTGTTATATTTCTCAGCTCAAATCATCAAAGGCCAGCTGGAATCTAGCTACAAACAGAAACTCAACAGAATTTACCCAGTGCCATGGCTTCTACAACATCGCTTAAACCTGGACACTGTTTTCATGGACGTGCCGTTACTCGCCTCGGGGACTCTGCATTCCTCTTTCACGACACTCAGGTAAGTTACCGCTCCCTTTCGTAGTCTTTTCTGACTTCCACTTCACTGCAGTGGGGAGGAGGTGGGCTCCAGTCAGATTTTTGCGCCGCATGAACTTTCTGATGATCCCAGAAGAATTCTCATCGAAGGAGAACCAGGCATGGGAAAATCAACACTCTGTCGCATGTTAGCGCTCAAGTGGAGCATGGCATGTTCCGAGGATTGTCAATCTACGTGCGTCCATTCATTCGACCTCCTGTTCATTCTCCGTGCTAGCGACTTCGTCAATCGTTCTTCTATCGCAGAAGCAATCTGCTCTTGTAGTTTTGCGAGGGACTCCATGATATACCCCGGCATGCTAGCTGAAATCCTGATAAGCAACTGCAAGACGCTGATCGTAATCGACGCATACGACGAAGCGGACGACGACAACCATCTGCTGAATGAGCTCATCGTTGGACGGCTTCTACGGAACACCACTGTGCTTGTGAGCTCCAGGCCAGCGTATCTGACCCAACATTTGGATTCCTTTGACTCTATTTTTGTTCTTTGTGGGTTCGATGAAGTGCAACAAAGAGACTATGTTGATAAAATAGCGCATCATATGCAAATGGCACCTGAACAACTGGAAACCCTGCAACTGAAACTGCAGAAAGAACTGAAAGAACTTGCACGTAATCCGCTCATCATAACTATCTTGTGTCTGCTGTGCACCCACTTAAACCCAAAACTCCCCAGTACGAGAACCGGCATCTATTTGGCAGTTCATCAGTTTATGCTGGAAAAGGTCGCACAGCGGTTGAATTGCAGCGAAGACGTCATTCGGGAATCACTCATTCACCCACTGGCAAAGCTCTCCTTTGACGCTTACAACAAAGATCAATATGTACTGTGCGAGGAAGACTTGAAGTCAGTCAACTGCAGCACAAAAGATCTCCTCCAAACGGGGTATGTGACCAAAGAATTCCTCATTGGACCTCTATCAACGGCACCACGCCTCAATTTCAGTCACATGACATTTCAAGAATTTTTGGCAGCTTTGCATCTTGCTAGCATGGAGCCAAGAGAGAGGCTGTCGTGGTTGTATGACGCAAGTGTGGGTTTCAATGATTCTATAATTCAGTTCCTGTTTGGACTTCTCAGCGGACCTTGGCTGGCTGAAACTGCGTCTGTCGTTATACCAAGGTTACGAATTTGCTCAGAAACTTACTATCACCACGCCAATATATGTGCAAGAGAACACACACTTCTACGACTCGTCGGAGAGGTTGACAAAATGCCTTCCCAAATGGAGGATGTCCTGGCATTGAATTCCCCTCCGTCTGTTCATTTCACCAAAGAATGCACCGATAGTTGTCTTCTGGCAGCTTCAGCTATCGTCGGAAATAGAAGAATGAAACTCCAGAGTATCTACCTGACCTTTGACCTTGACTCCGCGATTGATTACACTTCATTAATGTGTGATCTTTCGCTAAGTGATGGCGTTTATAGAGTTGATCTTCGGCACTGTTCAGACATGACGCAGTTGGAGGAATGCCTCGCTGCGATGCATGTGGGTCGAATGAATTCCAGCATCCAAAGACTCGGGATCTCCAACCCTCAGATCAGCGACACAGACTTACGACC
Organism: Capitella teleta; assembly: GCA_000328365.1. NCBI lineage: Eukaryota > Metazoa > Annelida > Polychaeta > Capitellidae > Capitella > Capitella teleta. Next base: position 64,422 of record KB310004.1, read on the forward strand.
AATGCTTTTTGGGAACTGCATGACCGAAATGAGTTTACGGAATTGCTGCAAGGCAAACTTTACACTTCAATTCATTGAGGCTGCGTTGAACAAACCGCTGAGCTCTCTGAGCATCACTGGGTGTGAGATGAACGACGGCTGCCTCGGACTTTTAACTCGACTGCTGGAAAATCGTCGTTTGCATCGATTGTCCATCGTGAGTCGGAATAATGCAAATATTGCTCAGCTTCTCCCGTCCATTGCCGAACTGAACGTTCTGACTCAGTTGTCTATGTCATTGGTGAAAATGAATGAGAGAGAGAAGAAAAGCTTTGTTGAAATTCTCCGAAAGCAATCACTGAAACGCTTGTATTTCAGTCACAGTTGTTTCTCAGAAGACCTTTGCAACGCATTGAACCACCATTTCCCAAAGATGCCATCCCTTACCGAGCTCACGATCCAAAACTCTGACATTGAAGATCGACCGGCTTTCGGACGCACCCTCTCAGCCATTCGTCATCTTTCGTTGCATCTGCTTATGCTGAGCAGCATTAACCTCCACGAGAGCAATGTGAAAATTCTATGCAAAGTTATTCCCAAATTGACCTCTCTTTCCTACTTGTTTATCTCAGACATCAATTTTGTCTATGGTGAATCATTGAGATATCCAATGCAGTCCCCCAAAAAAATGATGCGCACCACCCGATGGCACCACCATTCGTACAGACTCCGTAAATTGCTGATAGCCATAAAACAATGTCGTAAATTGAAATGTTTATCGTTGATTAATGTAGATATTGGGGATATTTTGATGTCTGAACTGTGTGCAACGATATCGGCATTGAACCAATTGGAAGAACTGAATATCGGTAACAACCAACTGACGGTGCATTCACTGCAACAGTTGCACAGTTGTTTGAGGCGAGGCTCAGTGAGAAAATTGGTGATCACTGGAATCCGTGGCATTGAGAATGTCCAATTTTTGAGGAATATCCAGGAAGAAGTTCCCATTGTGATCTATTGATACGAAAGTTTATGACTAATACATGTATGCATTAAATTCAATCGACCAAAAGAGTTTTTGGTATCGTCTTTGTATATTTCTGTTCAATTACATTCAAGTGGTTTTTTGTTTGTTTTCTTCTTTCTTTTTTTTTTCTTCTTTTTTTGCTATTCAAAGGTTATAGTTCTGCTTTATAAACACCGTTTAGAACTACACATGTTTTATATGATCAGTATACCAGCACTTCAACTTACTTGCGCGGATGTTAGTTCTGTTATATATCTGGCCTAATCACTGTCAGCATAATTGGATATTCCTTGGCAAGGAACACGCGTGTATCATAACGTTCTTTCTTCAGGGGCAAGTTACATTTGCAGACACAGTGCAGAGATGAGAGCTGTATTGTCTACCAGATAAAATATTTTGAAGAAAAATAAACGAATTACCATGACCCATATTATCTTATAATAATCACCCGAAATATTTCCGATGACAGCATAATTCTTGAATATTTGACAATTAAAAAAAAATTATAAAAAAAAATCAGTCGAGGCCTGATGGATAGAATTTTTTTATGGAGAGAGAAAAAATCTATAAAAAAGTTGAAAAATGATGCAAAAATTGCAAAGTGTTGCCTGAAATGGTTTTCGAAATATTTCAACACTGACAAATAAGATGAAACTTTTCATTTCCTTGAAGAAATAGACAGTACACGCTTTGCTCAACTAAGAAAACAATGAAAGTAAACCAAAAAAAAAATCGAAATAATCATCAATTTGCTCACGTAATTGTGTTAATTACCACCATGCATGATCTTGAAATTCGATGTAATGAATTAGAATGAATTAGAACTTCGGATTCAGTCAGACCAATATGCTAGTAATGTACTGTGTAAATTTTAATGCCACAGATAGCATAACAACTTAGATATCGATCTTTGAGTATATCAGAATCATAACGTCAGTCTCACAACTCACAACGCCTATTTGATTTTAAATCAATGGTGGAACCAGTCTTCCTCGAAATTCTCCCAATATTCAGAAATGACAGGAAAGTTTAAAAAAAATAATAATAATATTAAGATGAAAAAAATGGGTATAGAACAAATACTAACAAATATGATGAAATTTGTCATTTTCTTTAAGCACAAAACAGTGTGTGCTGTACTTTACTAATAAAAATATTAAAATTCACAAAATTCTAAATAATCATCAAATTACGCGATTAATAGCCTTAATTACCACTGTGACCTTGAACTTCAATGTAATTAATTAAAACTATGAAATGTTCATGCTAGTAAATAATGAATGACCTTGGGCCGACCCTGTTTTAAAATTTAATAATTCACTGTGACCTTAACCTTTGACCTTTAACCTCAAAATTTAAATGAGTGATAGGGAATTAAAATGCCTTTAATCCTGTGTATTTTGGCGTTATTCGTCCGTATATTCAAGCAGCTATCGCGCCAACAAATATCGGTACAGACGGACAGAGACACCCACAAACAGAAACGCGAAATTTAGAATTTAAAAAAACAAAAAAACAAAAAAACAAAAACAAACAAAAACAAAAAAACATCTATAACAAACCGATAGCCGAATGAGGAGGCTAATTGTGTATTGATCTTATAAAATATTCATCCAGTAATATCAAGGCCCACGTTCCTGCTTTTTTATTAAATAAATAAAAAGCGTGCATTATTTTTTTAATGAATGAATCAGCTGGATAAACTGATTTAAGCAAATACTTAAGCACACATATTGAGATAAATCTTAGAATATATTATTGCATATTGATATGATGACATAATTCGATGCGCCCCCCCTTGCCGGTGAAATAAGTCTGTTAATGAATTAATCGGCACACACACACACACACACACACACACACACACACACACACACACACACACACACACACACCACCACCACCACCACCACCACCACCACCACCACCACACACCATCACACACATCCTACCACACCATCAGACACACTACCTTAATTTCAAGGTAGAGATTTCATACAAGGGTTATGTTTTGTGGGCAGGACATTGAGTGCTTGAAATGAAGCCCACGTGACGAAGCAATGCTGCATATAACTAGATGCAATACTAATATGCTGGTACGCTCGACACCGCATTCTCGCTCCATTTGCAAGGATGTGGGGAGCTGTTGTCATGGTAGTTGTGGTCATGGTGGCTGTCCACCTTACGGACATTTTGCTCCTTGGAGTTTAGTGAGTGATGGGGTTTTACCCATTCGGGTGATCCGGGCGCCAGAACAGAAGGCCCGGGACCGGGGTTTCCCCCTACTCTTATCGATGAATCCCAAGGGTTCTTTATCCTGTAGTACACAGCGCCCGGCCGTGTTACGCAGTTGGGCAGCACTGCTGAGTCACCGAAGAATTACAATTGTAATTCACAATCATAACGCCCGTGGCCTGATCGAACCGGGACCTCGACCCCACGGTTGGCATAGGATTGCAGACAGCGTTTAACCCACTCTGCTATTCGGTACCCCTTCTGCTCCTTGGAAGTCTGCCCGAGTGTTGTGTGTTATATTTGCCAAAATCCAAATGGTCACCGCGGCATGCCTTTCCATCCCGTCTGGTACATTCGGCGTATTTTTTTAGCCTGTTTGTATTTATTCACTAGCGATATAATTATTATGTTGAGGGCATTCTTTTTGTGCGTTTTTTAATAACCTACCTTTACGAGTGAATGAGGTGCGCTGATGGCCCAGAAGACCGACTGAATGGTTGGTTAGCCTAAATCAACGAGTAGGGTACATTCTTTTATCAATCCCGATTCTACATGGTGATACATAAGTATATTCACAAATTATGGTGATTTTGTACATTTTTTTCCTCTATTTTGGCGATGGTGCAATTGCGTACGTTCGTTTGTTTGCGGCCTCTGATGATCTGAGCGAAACGACGACTGAGCGCTTTTAGCTAGGCTGCAGTTATGGGTGAAATCTGGATTAAACCACAAGGGCAAGCCACACCCTCTATGATTCGGCAAGGTTCGGATTTTGTCGAAGGTTTCCGGATAATCACTGCTGTAAACGGATTAGGCGCACATCTTATACAGCTTCTGTTATCGGAATCACTTCAAATCATAAATGTTCAGTTGGCAGCACAATTTGGAGATGCATCGACCAATGCGACCATGACAATTTAGTGCCGCGAGTTTACTTTTTCCTTCCGAAGCCTTTGGTTACCCAAGCAATATGGGTGAGCATTATCTTGCAGGAGCATCTGGATCTCAGGATATTCTTAATCCTGGATTGCGGTCTTTTGGGGGATCTGAGCCCCCTATCTCCTCTTTCTGAGCCGATATTGAACTCTTCTCAGCATGCAATTCTGTGATGCCATTCTTTCACAGTCGCTCTTGTAATGAATATGGCCCACTTGAACCAGTCCTGGACGTGAGATGCCAGTCATGTCAGTTTGCTTTCACTGTATAGGCTATGGTATCTATGATTCGGTCAATCCACTGAAGGAAGACCTGGTATATCCCGCCCGGTCACGCTTTGTCTTATAGTTGCTACACTGTATCCGATTTGGTGGCTTAAATTGTGTCGCTTGGATCAATGTCACGCTTCAGACGACTTCTGCATACCACTCTTCAGGAGGCCATGCACCCTTCAATTCGTATGTGATGCTTGCAATAGCTTTCAAATACATTATGGTGCCTATATGCCCCAATATCGCTTGAGCTCGTCTAATGTTTCTCCGCAAAACAAAACTTCATGGTGTTGATTCGGTTGACCCCCTACTAAAGAAATAGCAAATAGTTATCACTAAAACGACTGTTTGTTTGAGTTTTTTTTTTTTTTTTTTTTTTTTGCCCTAAAATTCCTGGCTGGTAAATGATGAGAGTTGTAAGGAGGGCTTTTAGCTTAAAGACCCGTATAATATTATTTGAATTATCAGTCATGAATAGATAGTTACTGAGAGTTATGATATTTTTCACACATCGTTTATTGCGAGAAAAGATTTCTCTACACGAACATCAAATCAGAACAAACAAGCGAAAGCAGCCAGATTGTGTAGATATTCAGGATGTACGATGGCTGGCTTCCAATCTGAAATGGCCAACGCCAAGCCCTTTCGTTGCGAGCACGTTATAA
>KB310004.1:77076-130312 GCA_000328365.1 Capitella teleta
CTTAATGCTTTCCCAATTCTACACCTTCCAAGTCGAAGGGAAGCAAACCCGAACCTCACGTCTGGATGCGGGAGCCCTGACCATTAATATCAGTCATTTGTACAATCTTGCACTTCCTATCTGCAACCTTACTAATAATGGCGCATCGTGTGTTTAGGAAAAGTTGATACAGATGGACGTCTGTATTGTATTTCTTGGAAATATTCCAGATATTCCGGATATTTTGGATGACAATGAAATGCGACCATCAATCCAAAGTTAAGATTTAAGATTTGACACCCATCAAATCAAATCAAGGTCTACCTCTTGGAACCCATTCGACGGACCTTAATCCGGAGTAATATCATAGACGGTATCATCCTGTTCGGCAATCATTGTAATGCAGCCAGGTCGCACCAGGTGACATCACAATCGGGTACATGAAGCAATAGAAGCACTCGAAGCGCATGCGTTTGCCCAGATGTTTTATCGCTTCACTTTTGCATCTAATCATTCCAATTTTGCGCGAATACAGATCTAATTGGATGATATTAAGCACGCATAGTTGTTATTGCTGTTACATTGAGTCATCAGTCCTTGTCAAGTGGGCATCTACCTCCATGGATTATAACTCGCGGATGTAATTTACTATCGCATTACGCGTGCAGAATATTCAAATGGCTTTTAATATGCAACATTTGGCTGGTTGATTGCAATGAATGCGGTTATAAATCATGTCACAAGGATCGATCGGTTTCTGATCGAAAATCAAGGGAACTCGATCACGGTTGAATGCACTGCTTGTTAAACATGTCATGGGGCATCGATCGCTCGCGGAAAGAAGAAAAGGAGGAAAAGGCGAATCAGCTCCGATTCGCGACTCTTTTCACTTATTGACGTAACGTCAATACTATTAGGAGATGAATTTCCGGTTGTGCTGCGGCTCTGAAAGATTTGGAGAGTGCCGGTCGAGTAATGGATACACTTTAGCCTGTCATGATCCAAAGGTTAGCGGCCTGCAACGCAGTCATGTTTGGCACTGAGCCAACGTTTATAATTGCAAACGTGATAATGGGAACTTAAAATGCATTCAACCAGTGGTTATACAAATGCATTGTTGAGTGCGTGTGTGAGTTGTCTTGAAGGATCAGAGGAACACCTGTTGCTCGTGTGCCGCACTAGGGGAGATATTTGCTTTATGCTACTTGACTTGTATGATTATCGTATAATTCTCATTAAAAGGTGCATCTATATGTTGCATCCGCATTTTAGATAACCGGGTACGCTATTCGGTTGATAGCATGTATATCCGTGCCACATTATACGATTTCGTTCCTTTATCGCTTGTAACATTTCACTTCAGCCCGTAATTTAGTGATGCCTCAGTATTTTGTGTACGATTAATAATAAACGTATTATTTTCAGAAATGCATCAAGGAGGGCTACATGATGAAACAAACAAGTTCATTCCAAGTGAGTCGCTTTTCCTTTTAGATGTCATAAGTCTCGCAATGCAATCGTGCCGCTCGTGTCCATGCAGAGAAACCCCAAAATATTAAACTCAGTTGACAGGAACGAACCGTAAGTTCAGACAGCGATTGCTGGTGGCATCACCGCAAGCTAAGCATATTTGTGTACGTGCTCTGACTTACCCTGGTCAGCCTAATTCTTGGTGTCAAAATCATAACGTACTCAATGCTCATTTTCTGTCTCTTGGTTCTTTGCAGCGATGGAGAAGGAGGTATTTCAAGCTCAAAGGAAGAAAATTGTACTATGCAAAAGACACCAAGGTTTGTGTTAAGAATAATTGATACATGTTTCGTCATCCATGATCTTGAAATCATAATGCACTTAGACGTTTGCGTACCACTTCCGATCAAGATCATAACGTTCGTTGCGCACTTCTGTACTCTGCCTTCTTCCCCTCTAATTATTTTGATACGTCATGAATCTGAATGTTTAGAAGCGCCTTGTTAGAAGCCTAAAATTCGGAGCACTTACTAATCCCCTATCTGATAATGAAGATTTGATCTCTGAATATTTGTCCTGGACCAAAACTCGGGAAAATCACCCCAGGTACGCAACAAAGAACCACAAATAACCTGTAATTATAAAGGGGGCTCACTAAACGCCTCAAACGACGTTGTTGTGCCCCAAACGACTCAATGACTGCCGATCTCTCACACCCGAAAAACGATGAATACACACTGGTTGTCCATATGACTAACGATTTTTTTTTTTTTTTATAATTAATATGTTACAATATAGCCTGATCTTGCTTAAAACCAACATAGAAGGCTATCACATGTCTCTATAACTATAAAAAATACGATTTACCGGTTTCCGAGCCTGTCACGTAATGATAATAAAAACGTAATAATAATAATAATAATAATAATTTATTCGTATAAATAAATATACAGGATTATAGTAGGTGAAAGAAAAACAAACAAAACAAACAAAAAAAACAACAAAAAAACAACAAAATCAAAACTACAACATAAAGGTAGCTTAATCAAATTGTAAAAGGGTTAAATGCACATAGTAATTCTTCACTAGTAATTTCAAAGTTTAAAAACATAAGGCCACCTCGTAAATAACAAAGGTCTTTTAGGGCTAATGATTCAGCAATCGTCGCTTCATCATACATGCCTATTTGTATTATACTTTTTACATTTTCAAAATCATCAAATATAAAACGTAATGGAACGGAACTTAAAACAGAACATAAATGTACATTTTCACTAATGACAGATTACATGCAACCATAAAAACAATAATTGCTAGCAAGCTTAAACGATGGCGTTATAGCTGCTCAGGCACTGCATATAAAAACTTAAGGTGCGTATCAGAAGGGCCGAAATTAAGTTTCCTTTTGGCAAATTATTTATATATTTAGTACGAGTTCTTATATTTAATTTTCAAATACGTTTTAAACATTTTCGCCATGCTGTTAAAATTGGCTCAATATTTCTTAAATCCCATAGCGGGCAACCGTAGAATGCGGAGCATTATGAAAAAAACAATGCGCTTAAAACATCAATTGAACAATGGCCGAATTTACACATTAGCACATTCGATTCCGGCCACCATAAAATGTATCAAAATAAAATAAAATAAAAGGAGTTGATCGTAAGAGGCTATTTAAGCCTGAAGATCAGAAGAGGACCTGTAAGTACCTGTAAGTAGTTAAACAGTACAGATCGGAAGCAGCCTTTTTCACATTTCTGGTGGAACTACTGTCTCCGATTGTGGTGCCCAGATGCACTGTAGAAATTTGCTGAATAATACGCCCGTTGAGCCTCAAATTCACCTCCTTCCTGATTGGTCTGCCACATACCAGAAGCGCACTTTTTTATCTGCATTAAATAACGCGTTGAAATTCTTCGCAAACTGCTCACATACATTTAGCATAACTTTGGTAGCCGTTAAAGTTGGAGCTAATAAAGCCACATCATCGGCATAGCTCAAGGCTCCTGTAAATAAATGACCCAGATGACAGCCAGATCCACAATTTTTTAGCCCAATTAACAGCTCATCAAAATATATACAAAAAAGAGTTGGTGAGAGAACGCCGCCTTGTTTTATACCATTAGAACACGAAAAGTTATCGGAAATACAATTTTTCCATCGCACACACATACTTTGATTGGTATACAGCAGAGCAAGCAACATAGATATCCTTGCGCATAACCCTTTCTCTCACGCAACAAATAAAATAAACGAACATACTGTACACGATCAAAAGCCTTAGATGCATCAAGTAACATAACATAGCATGGTGAACCTCTTGAATTATAGTGATTGATAACATTTTGTAATACAAAGGTGCATTGAACGGTAGAGTGCTTGGGTTTAAAACCATACTGTAAATTACAATTTTTTAAGACCCTTGTGTTTGAGAATACATGTCTATTTGGACTCAGATTGACAGCTTATTATATTAATTCTAAGCTTGATTTGATTGAAATCCTGGCAGCATCAGATACTGCATAACAATAGTGTGTGATGTTGTTTGAGCGCTTTCGAGCAACCCCCGAGGGACACGCTGAGATTAATTCGATCTCTCGGGTAATATTTGTCTTTTTAATGAGTATTGAATATGGAAACAACGAACACGAATAACATTATTTACATAACCGTCAGGTTACGAAGTGCAAAGATCTCGTGTGGGCGGAGGGTTATTTCAATGACGGTGATGACCAAATTTCATTAAGGGAACTTCTTGGAAATACCCCAGGCCACTCTGGGTGACTGTAGGCTTCAAAGTAGCACACTAAGTGACTTAGTTATTGCTTTGTGATTTGGTTGTTTTAGCCAATGATTAGCTGACGATGACGTAACGATGATGTAATAGCTTATTTATTTTTTATTTTCTTTTTTGTTTTCTTTTTCAGTCTGTGATATTTGATGAGATTCAATTGGTGGAGATGAGCATTGCTGGCTGTAGCATCAACAATGAGAACCATAGCTTTCAGGTTTGCATTGTTGTGCGGTGTGTGATTAAACGGATCTTAGTTTATCGGTTGTTCGACGCGTTTCTTACTGACGTCTTGACCAATGTCCGTGATTAGTCGACTCCTGATGGTAGCGTTAGCCGCTCCACCTACGTTTATAGAACAGGGCACTGTACGCCAAATCCTGTCCTTTGAATATCACCGTTCTACATGATAACGTCGACGTGTGGCAGGGGAACCCGCTCAGTCTGAAGCATTCACAAGTCCCTGAAGTAGAATTGTATGGTCATATTGCACAACTTTCAAAATTGAATCTATAATTATATCGATGACAAGTTATCATTATACGAGAGTTTCAAATTCGGCGTCCTAAACCAATTGGGACCCCCGATATTTAATGTCGTAAGCATAATTAAATGAGTAATTCGTGTAATTAAACAAATGCCACTGTCACCCGCATGCGTCCCCCATTGTGTGGGACACAAACACGCACCAAAATATTGCTGTATTATTCATACAAGAGCTTCAATGGTCTCCCCCTCTCTTTGTGTGCGCCGGAGGGCTGTCGACTTGAAAGGGTTGATTCAATCTTGTAGTCAAATATTCAGAGCTATAAATGAGTGCTATCCACACACTGTGAAGCATTTGCTGTTCCCGTATAGGATTGCCTCTATTCGGATTGATTTCGCGGCATCCGATAGCATGACCTGCGTGCCAGAGAACAACACGCTTCACTTCCGACACAGTTCGTCAGAAGCAACTGATATTCTGACCCAACACGACCTGAACCTCACCCAATCAGGTGATTCGCAGTGACGTCAATTCCTATAACGTATCCGCTGATATTCATTTTGATTGTGCGAGGAATGCTTGATGGCTCAGCAATGCCACTCCGCTGCATAACAAGGTGTGTGACACTGTTATCTACATAGTAGCACTGTATACAGGATAACGAACCCTGAGGATCTATTGATAAGAGAAATTGCATCCCTCTTGCATCTGACACACATGCCTGTGTTTGTCTGCTTCGATGCACTCGATGCTCCCCAGCGACAAAGACCCCTTGTCCCATACCATACACCCCCTCCCCCACCACCCTTTGAATTGCGCCAGTCCCCAGGGCTGAAACAATACCATACACCCCGCCACCATTCACTTCCGCAACTGTAATTGTACCAAGCGATTCAATTGGACGACGTTGAAGGCTTCGATGAAAACATCCTGAGATATTCTCTTTGATGTTGTTTCCGTATTCAATTACAAACTGTTGTAAGAGAGCACACTTTTATGGTTATATGTATGTTTTATAATAATAATGAAATATAATTCTCCTGCGACAGATATCTATGAGGGCTAAATTGCTAATTAGATATTTCACCGACAGCCTGAGAGGGTGTCCCCGATGCATAGTAACCCTGCGCCCAATTTGCGAGAGGAAAACTGTCCGTCGTCAAAGATGCACCCTGACTGCACCAGCTGCTTTTTACGTCCCCGCCTCGAGTCCTTGAAGATCTTAAGTGCATCATTAGCGAGTCTGAATGATCCATCGATGGCATTGCGAATGAAAAACGCCGTTCTGCCGAGAGCCATGCGTCCGTCTGAACGTCGTTTAGAGGCATGGCAGCCTGCAGCCCCAGCGACAGCACCCTCATTCTCCCCAAGCAAAGCTCCCCTTCCTTCCTTCCTCCCCTTCCCTTAAACTCTTCCGAGTCATCTTGAGGACATCTGCGTGTCTCTTCGTCCATACCCATAGTTCCTCACGCAAGAACTTCGTCGCTATGGCGTCTCCATGGAAACCAATATCACACGCAGCAAGACTTTTTTTTTAAATAATAGCTCGTATAATTCTTTAAGGTCCTTAAGTTCAGGTCCCCAAAAAAAGTCACACCAAGGCTGTCAACGCAGGGTGTTGCTACTCCTGGTTGGCTAATTACCTGACATCGTGTGTTGAGGATCTGATGACACGAGTGAGAAGAAGAGACATTGTGGGCATTATGAATTATGATTACCAAGCTCTGTATTACGTATTGTCACGAAAAGATGGACAAACGAAAGCACCTAAAATTATTAGTCAGCATATCACGTTCAGTGTTGAACCTAACGCTTAATTCATGCTGTAGAAATGCGGAAGTCGTGCGTTGATTGGGGAAAAAAACGTAATCTCAAATGAAATGCTCTTCCTAGGCTACAGCGTTCGGGTCTCAGGTGCTGCTAACTGGTATAACGCACTGAAACTTCATTGTTTTTGTTTTTGGGTCCGTGGTAGGTTTTTTTTTTCTCTTCTTTTTTTCGAGTGAGACCCAATAAAGTGACGCCCTCTGTTCGTTGTGAACAGTTTAGAATGATGGCTGTCCGAACGTTTACGGAAGTCGACGAATCCTACCGAGGAATTGTGTCATTCTCGCCTGAAAAAAGGATTCGTATTCGTGATCGGAGCTAGCAACTTTGTTCTTGTATGGTTATAGAAACAGGTCGAGACAAGTGTACTTGCGGGTAACATACATAAAGTTAGTACTAGGCATATATTACTATTATATGCCGGATTCCAAACGGAAAAAAAAAAACATCAAAGGAATCATGAGGATTAGAAAATATATTTATATTAATTACATTCCTATGTAAACGGTTTAGAAGGCAATTCAACACAGATAAAGTGAGTGAAGCAAGAGTGTTTATGGTTAATCAAAGGGATTATGCACAAAACAATAAATGGAAAACCCACAGTATGCCCGCAAGCATGGCGGAGGTGTGCATATATTATGCCTGCCAATCAGAGGCCTCGTTGTTACTAATCGTGACCACCAATCGCGCAAGAATGTGCCAATGACGCCAATTAATTGGCGACTCCAACACCTGTCTGCTGCCGCTATGCCACCCTCCTTGCCTCCTCTTCCTCCACCTCTTTCTCCCTCCCTCCCTGCTGGTGCCTCCTCCCCCTCTTTCTGCTCCGTGGCTGTGTTTCATATCAGCAGCGACCCGAACAGGAGCCGCTCACAACCGCTGCAGGGTCGAACCACCTCTGCTTCTCTGGCTTCCAACGTCCAGCTAATTACTCAGAGTATTTCTGCGGCCATCGCCGCTTATCTTAAACCTCATGAAGAGTGAAAAAGAAACAGCCAATGCCAACATGTTCAATCGGAACAAGGAACCGAAATCATCTCTATTCTCCAAAGTGCAGACGGAAATGGTGAGTAGCATGGATAATGCTTGTTCTCGCGCTACCTGTGATTAGTGATACGCCTCGATCAGAACATCTATTAAATATTGGGATTTCGCGGAGGAAAAGTGAGATTTTCCGAGTTGTTTTTTTTTCATCTTTTTTTTTTTTTTTTTTTTTTTTTGATGATGATGAGCATTTTCAGTAGTTTATTTGTTGAGATGCCTTTTAAATGGCTGGCTGAGCGGTTCGCTTCCATAATAGTTAATAGTTGTTTTGTTTTTGTTTTTTGTTTTTTGGGGGGGTTTTTTTCTTGACCTCTCTATGTTTTAATTCCGTCTTTGTGGAGTTTCACAAACATAATTCCACTTCCTCGTCTTCGTCTGAAATGTAGCCACTCTAGAATGCCTCCACGTCGATTCATGTTTACGTACACCGTCATCAAAGAGTGATATAAAGCGTAGTTCCCACTGGGAGTGGGTCCAGTACACACACCCGCATCCCCGATCCGCTCTCTCTCTCTCTCTCTCTCTCTCTCTCTCTCTCTCTCTCTCTCTCTCTCTCTCTCTCTCTCTCTGGGTTACAACCGCCATAAAGCAAGATGACGTCGAGTAGGATGTTGACCGCATTGCTTATCACATGGCGGTGCGTTCAATCATTCATGGCGGTATTGCATAACTACTCCATTCGATATATTATTCACCTATTTACATGCGGCATCCATGTGTCTTGTATCTGAGGCATACACAGATTATAACGCCAACGCATCTCGCGATGCAATAGCTCAACGTCACAGCCAATCCTTCTCTCCGCTGAAATGGCAAGCCATCCATTACAGTGGCACATTTTGCGCCATCTACTTTGGTTGCCATACCCCCCCTGCGGTTTTTTTCCTCTTCTTTTTGTGACGTTTTTGCTTCTCTTTTTTTTTTCTTTTTTTTTTGGGGGAGGGGGGGGGGGTGGTAGCGTTGCCCCGATAGAATCGGTCCATAATGGCCACAGAGAGCGTTACGTCGGCCTCCGAGAACACGCATGCGCACTAGCTATTCGTGACAAAATGCAATCTCCCGTTCTTCCGAAAATCATCTTCCTTTCGATTGATCTCTACTTCAAGCGCTCGGTGCTTTTGAGGCAAATCCTTTGAACGGAGAGACTGTGGCGATGGCGACCTTGATCCCGCCTCCCTTGCAAAGGGGTCCTCCAAATGCCAAGCCAAATGTACGTCATTAAATCTAAGTATCGCGTACATAATTATATGACCAATAAGGCAATAACCCCTGCCTCCCGCTATGGCCGATTCAAAATGTTTTAGCAAACCAGCAGTGCTCCATCGGATGAATGCCTTCCCTGGAAATGGGCAATGAATAATGATTCATTCAAATACATTCATATAAAGGGCAAACAGATTAGGCTGAAGGTCATAGGCTATAACGAACGGGGTCAGCGCATTGGACAATGCATGAGGAAATGGATTTACTGCGAAGAAGGAAAAAACTGAGATTAGCTACTTCTATTTCCCTGCGCTGTTCTGATAGGAAAATTACATTGTAATCAGGACAACGATGGTTCAATATCTGAAGCCATACAAGTCATTCCGCGCGGTGCTTTGTGAAGAACAACTAAACCATAGAAATGTCGTGCTATACGTTAAATTGCTAGGTATATATTGAATGCCTTTGAACAATCTCGTCTCGACACCGTTGGAGTACAGGTATAATTACATGGCTTGAATCTGCATCACTTTGTCGTCAATCGTGACATCAACGTTTCTCTCTGTCGAGGGAAATCAGTCCAAATCAAATCACAGCCGTTTTTCAAAATTTCTGTTCATCTGATCTAACCAATGATTTCCGATCAATAACAATGTGAGAGAATCAACACCCTAATCAGTTATATTTTCCTGGTCCTCTTTCTTTCTGGTATGACCTGACGACCTACAAGTAACTTATAGTAATCGTGTACAACGAATATTATCATTAGCGATGACATTTATGACGCAACTAAATGTGCTATAATTTTTAATGCGTTTATCTACACCGTCCTCGCGCACAATTCCTAATCCTACCGTGCGTGAAATATTCCACAGAACATGTACATTGTATGTTATAATGTATCCCTAGATGAACCTACACGTTTCTTTGCCTATGCAACTATACATCACCGTAAATAGTCACGTTTACGAGCCCAAGAACATTGGCCAAAAAAAACCTGCGGCGATCAGATATGAGATAACGATCACCAAGCAGCAGGTGGCCCGGATATCAATCACCTTCCCAGAAAGTTTTTATCGACACCGTGACTCATGTGAGCCTCATACCGGACTCCTTCTCCTCCCCATCCTCCTTCTCCTTCTCTTCCGCCTCCACTAAACCAACACATTGGAAGGCCAAGCACCTCTTTAGAGGGTAGTCGTCCATGGAGTTCGTCTCCGGTTGCTCATTTACTTGAGAAGTTTTCATGTAAATCGACGCAAAGGATGTGTTTTTGTAACGATTTCTCTGCTTTCTCCTCCTCTCTGTAGGTAATCACACCGTTTCGCAATCTAGTATTATGCACGGAAGGTCGCAAAGAGATGGACGACTGGATCCTTGCTCTGAGGTCAGCTGCTAACAGAGAATTCTACGAGGTGAGTCGCTTAATTACTTTTGTTGGGAAATTTGTTAAAAATTAGAAGATTTGACAGTAATAGTAAAACTCCGTAATAGTTTCAGCGCCATGCAGGCAGTATAAACAATATAGGCACTGACTGCATGGTGAATACAAGGTGTGCTTTAACTATACACACACTTCCAATTGATCTTGTACTACTTTGAGGAAATGCCTTTGTTACTGTTTCGTAAACGAGAGGGGCTAACAGCCCCAGTTCGCATGCGGTGGCATTTCCTTGAACCCCTGCACAAATTGGTACCATTATTATCATTGGCCTTTAGTGCCCACAAAACGTTTTATAACTAACACCGCAAGTCTGCGTGGGAAAAGAAAAAAGGAACTGATGACTACTGCATATGGGGGGCCTAAGGCATTGAGGCATATTCAATTACGAGGGGCGTCGGGGTCACCTTGGTTCGCTCGGATGTCCAGTGGAGTCTAACGCCACGAACATCCGCTGTAACTCACCATGCAATAATATATTCACTCGTCAAAGATATCACTGTCCACCGGAGATCCGGCGATCTGGCTGGTGTGGGGATAGATCTAACGAGTTAAAGTGTGGTTGCTTCCGGAATTCAGTCATGAGAGTGCAGGTGAAACTTGATAAATATTATAACAGCCAATCACTGATTGAATTATCCCTAAGAGAATGTTGTTGTTCTTCACGTCGTGCCAACCTTTTTCGGAAGTATACTATGTCGTGTCCACTAGGGCTGAGTGGGATTGCTCTCAGAGGACTGGAATTGTGTTCTTTTGCCGGGCGTACGTGATACGCCCGTTCGACGCATCGGAAGCACCAGTAATTAAAGGCGCTGACCTCTGTTTCACGTGACCTTTGTCAGGTGTAGTGATAAATTACCCCTAATCTTCCGCCCTCTGATTGTCTCATGAATTAAGCCAACGAGAAAGGTTATCGGTTCACTTTGAGTGGCTCTGGTGTATGCATGCTCTTTTTTTGTTCTTTTTTTCTGTTTTTTTTGTCCAGGTGCTCATTTAAATTATGCTGTAATTAATATAAATTATATCACTGCATTACAATACTGTAATTATTATCCCGAAATGATGTAATTACTACTAATTAAAGGTGCAAATATGTCAGTACATATACCAGCTGCATAGGTGAACAGAAATTGCTGAAATGGGCTGTAACTTAATTTGTGATAACGACCGGCTACTAAGGATTACCGACAGTGCAGCTGCCGTACTTGTACATCTGCAAGAGATTACGTAACTAACAATCTCATGATTCCAACAACAGCACCAATGATTGTAATGAAATGGACGAATCCATTTCTCCCGTCTCCGCCCCACACCAGCCGCCTCAAAAACAATGTTTGTTCTTGCTTCATCGTATTCCTTTGTTTCCATTCACCGCTAGTAATACGCTCTGTTCGGGTCGGTAGGCTTGGTGGTGGTTGCCATAGCAATTCACTGCTTAGTAACCCGATCGCATCGAACGCACGGTCAAATTATGATATTCTTTTTTGGTTATATTCAGCCGAATGCGGAGCAAACCGAGATGCTGTCTGGGCATCACCATTGGTATGCGTGCTCACATGCAAGGCCGACGTACTGCAATGTCTGTAGGGAAGCCTTGTCCAGTGTCACCTCCCACGGACTGTCCTGTGAAGGTGAGTCCACGTTATCCGACCCAATCATCCAATCGCTCCGTTGTTATGGGCACTCCTTCTTGTCCATAACAATGGATCAAGTGTGAGCTCGCTATGGGGCAGGGTGGTCTGGTTCTCGGGCCGTGCGAACCAAGGGATCGGGTTTTGCAAAAGGATACTGCAGTCATTAGCCAAGGGGAACATGGTATGGATTATGAACAGCGGGGTTAATAATGCCACTGAGCGACCGGGAAAGGAATAAGGGCTTTGAAATAGGAAGATGCACGCATTGCTGCTATGCTCTCACGTCACACTCAATCAATTTAGACGCGTGTCCTTCCAGTCTTATGGTACGTTTTCTAGCAGGACAGTGTGAGTCGGAGCAGCTGGACCTGAGGGTGGAATGACCCTTTGATCTCATTGTGCAATGGATAGAGAATCAGGATTATAATCTCATCCCCAGGAGATGGCTTTGTTTTGCTAGGAAGAATTGTCAGATCAATAGTGCATGATTGTGTGGGCGTGTCTTGTGTACAGCAACATCAATATCATCTCTTAGAGGCTCAGCTATATGAGACATCTGCACCTATAGCTACGCAATAGATAAATGCTGAAATGAGGATATTTCTGAGTCAAAGCCAATATCGATCGGCTTTCTTTCATTGCATGTATAGTACAGTGCAATAAATACGCCATATCAACAACAACAACAACAAAAACAAAACAAAAAAAACAAAACAAAAAAAACAAACAAACAAAAAAAAAAAACAAACAAAAACAAAGAGAGATTACAACTCTACCAATGAGGCAATGACCAATCATTTCGCCAAATTAATCATCGTCGTTATCCGTGAAAAGAGTGTGAAGTTTTGCGAAACAAATGATTCGTGTGCCATTATTACGTGTCACTCATGGGGCCAATTTAGGGCACGTCTGACAAGACAGCGTTTGCCGCAGGGAATAGCGAACGATGCCCAGGAGAGCAATGGGTTTTACGTTCTGGCATCGATCACCTTCCATGAGAGGCTTTAGGTTTCGATCCTCGCCGTTTTCAACGCGGAATTGCTCGGCAAATAGGACAGGGATGAGCTGCAGGCAAATTGACGGACAGCTCTAGTGCGTGACAGGAATGAGGTTTGGGGACGGAATATCAATTCCATTTTTGCTCTTGTTTCAGTGTGCAAGTTCAAGGCTCATAAACGATGTGCAGTGAAGGCGGAGAACAGATGCAAATGGACTACCCTCGCCTCTATTGGCCCGGCAATCATCGAGCAAGAGGATGGGGTAAGCGATCAAAAGCCTTTATTAGATCTACAGATTTTTCACGCATGGCTTCATCTGCTTCAAGTTAAGTGGGGGAAGGCTAAATATGCCTTAAGCAGCTCTTATACCCCACCCTGAACCCTCAAAGCGTACGTGCACTATCACCCCTGATGGTCTAGCCCGAATTGTTTACCCAGGGTTCGGGGCAACCCGCTTTTGTTTATACCCGGGGCTTCCATTGAGAACACATGATGTGTTTATTGTAAAAACCTCTCAGCGAATCTCTGCAGACTGACAAATGCCTCCCGCAATATGCTAGTGATATTCCCCTGATCAAACACTACCTCGCTCTTCGCACCTGTTCTCTGAACGCTGGCTTTTTACACCAAGAACAACTCCGAGCACTTCAGTGAAACCCTATCCATCTGATTCATACCTATACAACGTGTATGTTCTCCTGTCGTAATTTATATAGATATATCTGATTTCAGCTCTAATAGTGCATGGGAAGCTGTGTACGGACACCAAACACAAGTTATTCTTATCTTAAAATCCCTGCTATATAACAGAATCTTGATTGATACTTTTGCATTCGAATGATTGCGTCCTCTTTCTGCCTTCAGTCGATCTCAATGCCTCACCAATGGATCGAAGGCAACCTCCCCGTCAGTGCCAAGTGCTGTGTGTGCGAAAAGACATGTGGTAGTGTTCTCAGAATGCAGGATTGGAGATGCCTGTGGTGCAAATCCATGGTATGCTATGCACAAGACCTTTAAATGACCATTTTATTCATCATCAACCACGACGCAGGTCCACACGTCATGTCGGGATAACATGCCATCTGTTTGCACCTTGGGTCAGTACCGAATCTCAATATTGCCACCAACAGCAATAAGTTACCTGGACTCGGACGGATACTGGCGAGCATCGAAACCCGAGGGGGTCAGCCCACTGCTCGTATTCGTCAACTCTAAAAGTGGCGACAACCAGGTTAATCAATGCGCCGTGATCATCACCAGTGTATACTCATCTATTGCGGTCTACCTTTTACAGGGAATCAAAATGTTCCGCAAGTTCAAACAGTTGTTGAATCCAGCTCAAATATTTGATCTCACTAATGGTGGACCCCGAATAGGGTAAAATAAGCAGCGAATTAACACAACCACATTTGTCAGTTGTTATTGTTTTGGTAGACTGCGCCTGTACCAGCACTTCGAATCGTTCCGCGTGTTAGTTTGCGGTGGAGATGGTAGCATCGGGTGGGTGCTCAACGAGATCGATCACCTTGGTCTTCACAAACAGGTGAGAAAGCGCTTCACAAATTGCACGCAATGTCAAAGGTAATTGCTTGCATCCGACGCTGGCGTCCTCCCAGACCAATCATGAGAGGAATAATTGCGTTCTTGAAAGAACCAGTTTATTTTTATTTCGTATTACATTCTGCTTAAAAGCGTGTGTATAATAAGACAGATAACTTTTTCAAGCATACGTACCCCGTGGAGGGAAAATTAGCTGCAAGATACATCAATATAAGAGAGCTTACTTGTTCAAGTCAGCGAACTAATCTGAATTGATGTAATGCTTGCTTCATCCACAGTGCCAGGTGGGCGTACTGCCGCTGGGCACTGGGAACGATCTGGCGCGAGTCTTGGGTTGGGGTTCAGCCTTTGACGATGACACACAACTACTTCCCATCCTTGAGAGATTAGAACATGCTCAAATCAACATGCTGGACAGGTAGGTGTGATTATACGATACAGGATTATATAACTGTGCCCGTGGCAGGTGGAGCATTAAGACGTTTGAGGGCAATGTGTTGCCCCCTCGCCATCCACATGTGAGCTCATTTCTCTCTTCTTGTTAATCGCTTACAGCAGCAGCAGCTGTCTAAGTCAGTGTGTTTGTTTTTAGACTTAATGCATAATAACAAAAGCCAAAACAAGCCATAAATCATCGCTCATGTTTTTCTCTCCTCTGTAGGCTGATCCTATTGCATCGTACGAAGACTCAGTGGCAGCAAACCTAGCGAAAATCCTGCATTCAGACAACCACCATGTTGTGATCTCATCCGCTCAGTGAGTGTGCACAAGCATTGAATTCTAATAAAGGGGTTGCTATATATTGTATTTATAACAAGAGAACGAGAATCAGATATGTTTTCTTCTATAATTATAGATATTAACAGTGGAATCATAGTGCATACTTGAGCACTCTTTGAAGCGGGGCAATGTTTCCATTAATGGGCTTTGTGTTACATGCTCCAATGAACGCCATTTATCTTATATCGTTGGATTACTCGTCCTGTTTTGTGCATAACATTTGAGATCTGGCTGTCCCGCCCACTCCCTTCCCTCGTTTCCCCTCTAAATAAATGGCAAATTTGGGTGATTTGAGTCCCATTGAGCATTGCTATGAAGCTTTCAGCTCGAGTGCGCTCATTTCCAAGAGACGTAGAAATCAAAGCCTGGTCTAAATCCGCCCGTATCTGAGCAAGAGGTGTTCAGCCTTGCTTACTTCTTGTGAAATTAGGTCTATACGTGACATCGTTCTGCAAATCAGCCGCTCCAGGCTTGAGTCTTACGCGAGGTTTAGTATCGTGTATATCAAACTGCGATCAAGAAAATTATCACAGCCGCTGTTGCAAGGGTAGGCAGACGCCGTTTTGAATAAAGGCGAACTAGCAGAATAACGAGATAGTGGAGACCGTTATTAGTTGCTTTATTGGAATTATATTGCACAATGAAAGAATGAATGGGATATTACCAAATCTATCCTTCAAAAGTGAGAGAGGACCACGAAGATTTAATATTATGTTGGATAGACCGAGATTTGGCAGATCTGCCAGCAATTGAACTCTTGATCCGCTTAAAATTAGATTTTATTTATGAGAATATCACTTCCCTATCAAACATGCATCATTGCCTCGTTATTCCGATCACATCCCATCCTCTTTCAGAGTGCTTTGCGAAACGGTCAAAGAACTAGTCGACAAAGTCGGTCAGGACTCGAAGACCGAGCAGGTTGAAAACTCCATCTCAAATAAGTGCTCGGTCCTCAACAAGAAACTAGATGCGCTTCTCATGGCACTGAAAGAAGAATCTAAAGCATCGGACCCAAAACCCAGTCACCATGACGACTCTGTTGTCATGGCGACCACGGTTGTCATAGAGAGCAGGCCTGCAGAAGAGGAGGTGATGATAACAGGAGAGTGAAAGGCTGATTTATATGTTATCTTAACAGAAGTGTGAAGAGAGCAGTGTTGTTGAGAAAGAGGAAGAGGAAGTGCAAGAAAAACACCTGGATTTCTCGGAAGAAGACAGCGATCTCCATGACAACCGAAAATTCATAAGTCACCAAGCACCCGACAACAAAGAGTGTTCTCGGATCATTGAGGAAACAAAAAATGTCGAAGAACTGTTGTCAGTGCGACCAAGGGCTACAGCGGTGAGATACTTGGTATTGAACTGCTTGCCATGACTGAACCGTTACGATTGTAGAAATTCAAATCCAGGGAACATCTTATGTCCCGAGCAAACAGCCTCAAAAAAGCCATTCGCCAGATCATTGAACATACCGAGAAAGGTGCGAATAACTGGATTTTATTGATTTTGTTCTACTGATTACTTGAACAGCCGTGGATGATCAAAATGCCCAGACACTAGCATACGACCAAGACCACCATGGCTACGAAGACGAACCACTCTCGCCCAACATTCCGATCATCCTGGAGCCAGAGATGACGCCTACTCTTGAAATTAACTCCAACCCAAGTTCCCCATTGCCAGAAATACCAGGGGCCATGTCAACCCTCGCTGTCCCTCAGTCCTTCTTCTTCCCTTCGGATGGGGAAAGCAGCGCTTGTACCACCCCTGGGTCTATAAGTCCCGCATCCTCTTCCCCAAGAATGAGCCGAGCTTGTGAGTAAACTAAGTTTGCTTGATGACAATTCTAAGTATGTGTTTGGGGTTGTTGTTTTTTTTTAACAGCTATTGGCAGTCATCTTATGAATGCCGGCTCTATATCCTGTCTCGCTCCTTCCATACCATCTCCTGCTGGCCCTACACGCCGCCTGAGCAGTATGAGTGCCACTTTCAAAGACGCTTTCCGTGAACTGTCCGAGAAGCAACCCAGCTTACCAATCTTGGGAATGCCGACGTTTCCCATGCTTCCAAGTGAGCTTTAAACCAATGCTGACCCTGGCTTTGACCTACTTCTTCAGGTGGCAATCGATCGGGCGCCATCAGTAGTCGTCAGCCGGTGCATGCCAGTCGCCTTGGGAGTCATAGCTTCATCAGCAAAGTGCTGCTGGCAAATGCCGACGCCCTCTGTGCTGCTGCGTCTCCCCTCATGGTGGAGGATGTTGACATGTATGTCGTCAGAGACCCTCAGTTTTAACCTCACGTTTCGCTGTGTTTATTCACAGAGAGGACTACCAAGAAAAATGTGTGATGAACAATTACTTCGGTATTGGGCTTGATGCCAAAATTGCCCTGGAATTCCACCAGAAACGAGAAGAACATCCAGAGAAGTGCCGAAGCAGAACCAAGAACATGATGTGGTACGGCGTCATTGGCAGCAAAGAAATGCTGAAGAGCACCTACAAGAACCTCGAGCAGCGCGTTCAGTTGGAATGCGACGGTACGCGGATACCCCTACCCAACCTGCAAGGCCTAGTTGTCCTCAACATCTCAAGGTAAGCGCTCTTTACGTGAGATCTTTATGTGAAGTAGTTCATTTGTATGTTTTCAGCTACATGGGTGGCACCAATTTCTGGGGAGGCACCAAAGAAGACGTAGGTTAACAATGATGCCTGGTTTATTTTGCTTACTCCCGTTTTCCACGCAGAATTTTGTTCCACCTTCTTTTGATGATAAAATTCTCGAAGTTGTTGCTGTGTTTGGCGGAGTACAACTCGGTATATCCAGAGTCCTTAACATTCATCGGCACCGCATTGCACAGGTGTGAAATTGGAACTCGTCGGCTTGACTTCTTAATCTATTATTATTCTTCAGTGTCGGAGTGTGAAGATCACGATCATGGGTGAGGAAGGCATGCCTGTCCAGGTCGACGGTGAGGCGTGGATGCAGCCTCCCGGCTACATCCGTATCATGCACAAGAACAGAGCGCAGATGCTCACTCGGGATAAGGTAAGAAATACTATTGCTTTGTAGCTGTGCTTGCAAAATTCCATCAACTCAAGCGGACACTATTATCAATATTACACGAGATCCTATAAATATATTGACTTCGATTGTAGGTATTTGAAGAAGCCCTCAAAACATGGACAGAAAAACAAAAGATCGAGTTGCCAACAGTGAGTCGACGTCATGACAGCCTAAACGAAACCGAAACACAAATACTGCAATCATTTGTCGAAGCAACTGAATCACTCATCAAAAGGTGTGTTATTGGCGTGATCATCATCATTATCAGTATGCCGTAACGATGGATCTACTTTTGCAGCGTCAAAGTAGCGTCAATTTGCCATAGCACAGTGGAGCAGGACCTATTCCATCTCGCCACGCAGGCGTCTGGTTTTCTGGACCGCCTCTACCCGTCTGGAACTCTGACTGTGGTGAGTCAATTAGTTCTACCTTTAAGCCAGATTGTGCAGTGTTATCTTGTAACCATAGCAACCAGATGCCATAGAGGAAGCAGCATCTTTTGAGGTTTCTAAGCATTTCATTTTTGCATGTTTTCAAGTTATTTCAACCTTATGTTCCTCGTCCTCTTCAGCATCGCTTTCCTTGTTATTGTTTACAATGGAAGCTTACCAAACTCTTGTAAATTAAAGGCAACAATTATTTTTTTCTGAACCTTGTATTTCTAAGCTTCCATCGTTCATCGTCAACCGTGGTCATTATAGCATTATATGTACCTCTCTTAACCCGTTATATAAAAACCTGCTTTCGATTAGTGATGTTAATTATTATGTAAAACATGTTTTATATGTAGTTGACGATGTTATATTTTGTGTGAAATTTTATTCTTCATTGTGCTTGTTGATCAGTCGAGACAGAGTTGTCACCCGAATCCTGTATCCACCCCAAAAAAAAAAAAAACATGTTTGCGTGTGGCCACCGTTTCTTTGATGTCATGTATTCACAGATTATGCCTATTCTTCCAGCCGACCGTCAGAACCCAAGTCTCAGATCTGGTGAGCAGCGTCCGGACGCTATACAACGAAACACGGCTGTTCATGTCGCACAAAGCCGCTCCTTTGGTGAGCCAACCCGCAAATTCTATCCGTCACGAAGGCTCTTCATAATTGCGTGTCAGATATATTCAGTATTATAAGAGTTTAAAATTGAGTAAATATAATGTAAACGTCATTCATTTTTACTATAAGCGAATTGTTGAATTCCGATTTCGTTCACAGAATTTCCGATCGGATGTCGAAGAGAAAATTCGAGCGTCGCTTTTAGTGATGGAAGGCGAAATGAAGCGGGTTTACGAAATTGGAGGATTGCCACATATCCAGGACATCCAGGAAGAGGTGAGCGGCCCTCCTTACGCATGCGATATTTAACCCTCATCTTGGTTCAAAAGGCTTGTGAACTCCAGCAGAAGCGAAGTAAAGGGAAGCCCTCTCTGATGAGTAAGCTCCTTGGGAAGAAAGAAAAGAGGCACGCCGCGGAAGGATCCTCTCCCAATGGTATGCACCTCCTTCCTTCTCACTTCTTTGATCTTGTTTTATATCAACAGTGCTCACTGTTCTTGAGTGGGGTCTGAACGATGTCGGTCACTGGTTGGCCAGTCTAGGAATGTCAGAATATCGCGAAATGTTTGTGTCTCATGATGTCCGTGGACAAGAGTTACTGAGTCTGGGAAGAACTGATTTGAAGGTAATTAAACAATTAGTCATTAAATCCATTAAACAATCGGTTGGTCAATCAATCTAGGAACTTGGTATTCACAAAGTTGGTCACCTGAAGAGAATTCAACAAGGCATCAAAGATCTTCGCACTCGAATGTCCGCTCTGGACAAGACTGCAACTATCCTCTGAACGAAAAAAAAAAAGGTTATATTCCAGCATTAGTTATGCAGACTTCTTTTCATGTCGTGTCTTTTGCAAAGCATATTATCTAGTATTCGTTATTTTTTGCAATATTTCTTTCCAATCCTGCAGATAATCCAGACTCTTGTTATATTATGTCATACTCTAATAATAATTATGTGGTTGCAAAAAAAAAAAGAAAAAAAAAGAAACATAAAGAAAAATACCATAAAAACATTTTTACTTTTGCATTATATATTATATTACTAATATTATAATTATTAATATAATACAAATAAATTATATATATATTATTATATATAATGCGTATGTGGTTTCAGAGATTTCTATTTTATTATTAACCCCAGTATTGAATTACATAATTCTATTTTGAATGAATAAATTATTTTGATGACAGGGTATTAATTATGAAATCATGTATGAATCCATAAAACGTGGTTATTTTTGTACGTATTACAATTCTATCTTTAATTACTGGTCATCATTGTACGCAGTCATGTACTATTTTAACTTTTTTGATGTTGATCTTACGTGGTCGCCCAATCGTTATTCTTATTGAGATGACAGCGTCTCAGTCTTCCAACTTCTTGCTCTCCTTCTTTGCATTGAAATCCACGAAGCAATCTGTTTTTTCTTCCTCAATACTATTCGTTTCAATATATGTTTATTTGTTCTGTAGGTCTCAACACTTTTTGCTCAATTAACATACTCTCTATTAACGATTATCATAATATACCCATCGCAATCTGTTTAGCATTCCATGTCTTCTCATCTTGTAAGCACTTACCGGCATTAGAACTTAGACGTGTATCAGGCTAGCACGCGCTCACCTTGAATAAGTTCAACTTGGGATAATTATGTGCACTTACTTTAAACACTCAAGTAAAGGAATAGCACTTGAGGTTAAGAAATTAAAAATAGATTATCTTATTTTATGCATGAATCTCGAGCTCTCAAGTATAATATATATTCATATATTTTACGCCCTCAAGTAGACATATATGAGCATTGCACTTAAATGCTAAATTCCTGCGAATATAACAAGTCACTGATCATGTTGCCCATGGAATGGCATACATGACTCTGCTGCCTTCCTTCTATCCCAATGTTTAAAGTGTGAACAAGTGTCTTACAAATGGAAAAAATGTCTTCATTCAGCAAAAGGTGCGTCCGCTTTACCTCTATGTTTTACCCCCAATGTCTTTAGTTGAATCTTCAAACTTGCACCTCTCACATATCAAGCACAAGTAACCCTGATACTCTACTCTTAGTTATGTACCCCACGACCCCAGAAATATATTCTGATCTCAACATGCTCATGTCTTCAACACATAAGGTTGTGACTGCATATTTTTTTATTCAAAACGTCGAATGTTTGTCTGTAATATACCCGTGTATGCAATACTGTTGATAATACCCTATATTAAAAGAGTGACATGTTATTGTTGATGCTTTATTTGGCTGTGCTTTATTTATTTGAATTTTTAATGGGTGTTTCTTTTCATCTACACGTTGTTCAATGTATAATGCTCTTCCTCTGTAACCGCTCCTTATAAAGCTACAAATGGAATTTATATAGTTATATTGTACTTTTTATATTTTCCTATAATTATCGTTGAACGATATTGTGACGAAATAAAAAGTTGAAAAATCTTGTCAATGTGTTGATGTATAATAATAAAGTTACGTTGTTTCTCAATTCTTGTGCGAAATATAGAAGCCCTCGAGCCAGAGATCTGCTTGTCCCTGGAAACAAAAACGGAATCTCCATTAAAAAAAGGGCTTTACATTTGATTTCTACGTCACTTAAGATTCACTTCGAAGTAATCCAATCACATGCTTCAAAGTTCGATGACCTTCAAGCTTCTTGTGCCCACCGGGTGAATTATCGAATACTCAGAACAGTTACTTTATAATTCGGTCAGTTCGAATGCGTCTTTGAAATTGCCCGTTATACATGAATTTACGACTGAACAGATCTGAACATCATGAGCAGACAGCCTTTGAACACGCAACCATTTTCTGAGAACAGCTGTCTAATCAAAGTTGTCATCTGTGCGTCGGCCCGAATCAATCCGAATGCTGAAAAATACCCGAGATAAGCTATACGGAATGGCCTTACCACAGATCTGTCAATGTAACAGTGCGCTGGAAAATTCATGAAGATATTTAGATCTATTACAAGACATAAATAGAAATAATCTCATATATATAATAATAACCAGTCTGCATCCCATTCCCCGAATAGTTGTTCTGCAGGATTTCCTTGGTTGTCTTACCCGATTTTACTCATGATGTAAAATGCAGAACATATTTAGCATTGCAAGTATTTGACATTTATCACGGAGTGTGTAATATCATTCAAGTTGAAGCACTATTGCCTTAATTTTTTTATTAATGTAATAAGGAGCAGGAAAGATAAAGAAAAACTGTTCACCGTTTTTTTCTTTTCTTTCCACATCTGAATACCTGGAAATTTGTGTGTTTTATATTTTTCAATAAAAAAAGTACATAATGTCAATGTAAAAAAAAAAATTGTATAGTATTTTTGTGTTTGGACTTCCATATTTCACGAATATATTCGGAATTCATTGACGTGTAATGTTCTAATAAATTACCTTGTCATAAAATAATTAGGAATCCATAATGACATTCAAATGTGTGCCTTGTTGATATGTGAATGTCTACTAACTAATCATTTAAAGTTTTTCAAGCTATTCCACCAACCATGCATCCAATTTGAAGTTGTCAAAACTCAGTAAGTTCGGGGGTTTTGTTGCTTTTTTGAGGCATTGATTAAAAAAATACTATCTGTTTTCTTATAATAATATGACCCGAAAGACGTACGTTATCCACATTTTCAAGTAAATTAGGGTATTCTTGTTACTCAATTCAGTTAATTATTGATCGAGTCGTATGTCATAACGTCATATCACAAAACACACTGTACTTGTTGCCATGTACAAGAAACGTTTAATGTTTGCATGCACAAGTGATGGTCCACATATCTAGAGTTCCTATCTGATTCGAATTAGACCGTTGGGGTTAAATTTCTAGGTTCGAGGTCACCCAGATCGATGAATAAATTACAGCCAACCTTCGCACGGTGAACCCGGAATCAGAAGATAAAACCGGAAATGGCGGCAAGACAAGCCATGTACTGATGTAGGTCACTGAGTATCACTGACTGTATCTGACTGTCACTGACTGTCACTGACGATCAGTGCCTGAATGGCAAGCTCTGAATCCAAACCAGCACACAAAGAGAAATTATTCTTACAAATAGGAAGCTTAACTTTTATTGCATCATATCATTGGATCCAATAACCCCCTCCCTCCCCACGACACGACACAGACATACACGTCATCACTGCCCAGTGTTCATCAGAGATAATTCCAATGGCGGTTGTTGTCGAGAGTCATCAAATGGCGTCGGTGGAGCCGATGGCAGTTCTACACTGGTACACAGGTTGGCATAATCATCGGATTGCCTCGCAGAATGAATCTCTTTCGGAGAGAGGACACTTTTGAGGAAATCCACTAAATCTTTGAACGTCGGCCGAAGCAGTGGGTCCGCAAGCCAGCATCTGGACATCCACTCATATCTGTGGTTGAAAATCGGTTGATAATAATTGATTGATGACATCAGTTGGACTTACAACTCGTCAGGACAGGATTCCGGTTGCTGCAGACGTCGACCGGATTGCACGTAACTCCTCACTTCCCAGTTGGATATGTCCGGATAAGGCAGGGCCCCACGGGTCAACAACTCCCACAGCACTACGCCGTACGACCACTGCAATATTCAGGTCACATTATGCGGACAATATGCCGAGAGCATTCCTTGTGTTATATGCGCTATAATACCATTTGAGGCTGCCAGCCAATCAGATTCCAGCAATACTAATAACGCCAGAATTTCATAAGCGATCATAAGATAAATCCAACTTATTAATTATGTTTTTATCCATCAAATCAGTGAGGAAAAAGTTGAATACATAACGCCACGGCCAACTGGCCGGAGTCATAACGCTCCAAACCGGATCCAGAACGACGCAGCCCGGACACAAGCGACGCGCTGCAATAGTTTAATACATAGAGCATTGGCGGTGTTTTTATATAGCCACGAGAGAGTGAGAGTACTAACAAAAACGTCGTACGTAATCCGAGGAATTCACTTTGAACCTGATGATAAACCTAAGTTGATAGCTGCCTCGAGAATCACGTACCAGGTTGAGGTGCGTTTTCATACCACAGTATATACTCACCACATCAGTTTGCACTGTGTACACGGATTTCGTGAGGCTCTCAATCGCCATCCACTTCACTGGAAGCAGGGCCTGTTTGTTGTGACTGGCGTAGTACTCCTTGGTGTAGATATCTCTCGAAAGACCAAAGTCAGCTATTTTTACCACTTTCAGCTCATCCAGCCTGGATCAGAGACAGATGAAGCATAAACATGCACATCTCACTATATGATGCTCACATGCAGTTCCGCAAAGCCAAATCACGATGCACAAATTTATGTTTCGACAAATACTGCATTCCCTCTGCAACCTGTTTGCCGAACTCCATGAGCTCCCTGACCGTGATCTGCTCGTATAGGCATTCAGAGTAAGAGGTGCATCGACGAACTCATCACCTACCATCAACGTGGGGTTGCTGATGTACGTCTTGAGGTTTCCATGCTGCATAAACGGCAGCACGATCATGGGCAAACCGCCCTGACCGATCGCAACACCAAGCAGTGTGAGCACATTCCGATGACTAAAGTCTTTCATGATGAGCCCTTCTTCCAGGAATGCTTCCACCGTTTCACTGTTCACTTGTTCTTCGTCTGAGGTGGCGTACACAGGATGATTTTTAACCATGATGACGTAATCGGAAGCTAACCTTTTAATACTTTGACAGCCACTCTGTCGTGGGATACTTCCCCATAATCATTGCTCCGCCTCGTACCTTTACTAAGTGAAGCCGCATAGACACATCCGAACTGTCCTGAAACCCAACCGCTCACCAATGCACGTTGTTGCATCACAATGTTAAATGTATCCACCCACCTTTCCCTATGACGTGTTCCAGTTGCAGCCTCCGAGCGTCGATGAGCACAGTTTTGATGGAGTCTTTCAGACGCCGTCCTTGGCTTTCAGCCCAGTTTTGCGTGTGGCGCACGAATCTGTCTTCTTGCACAAAAACGTCAGAAATTTCGTCAGAAGATGATTCGCTCTTGGAACTCGACGAGGAAGCAGACTTTCTGCATTTCTTTTTCACTAACATCAAAATCCCCAGCACAAGAGCAAATATGAGGAGGCCGGTCAAACCGAAAGAGGCTTTCACGCCGTTTGTTGGACCTGACGGTGCTTCTGTGGTGATCATGGGTGACTCTGAACTGGGAGGTGGAGGAAGCTCCATCGTGGTTGAGCTGCACAGAGGAAAAAATTATCGCTGTACATTGTTACGGAGGGAGTTTCTTTAATAGTGCCCTGACGCAGAGTTTTGAAATTATGCGCGGAATGCTTATAACACACATCTGAGAAAATATACGTAATAGAGAAACATTGAATACTTCACTAATTCTTTTGCTTTCACCAATGACTGGAATAAGTTGAGCTTTGTTAGAAATAAAAGTGAGAATTGCTGTAATGCATATGCTGAGTATGCATCCTGCAATATGCCCTGTCAATGACTATATGGATCGAGATTACCTTCCAATGTTCTTTTCACATAAGAAAAACAAAACCTTGACAGTGTGATAAGCATTTACTCGTGTGTTAGTACCAAATTTTTCCATGATGCTAAATATAACTACTCTGCATCACAATCGTTTGCCACTTGTAGGCGGATACCACCGATGCTCCCTAAGCCGTAGCGTAGGAACTGCTCCGCTACCCTTGGGGAGCAACACCGATGCCTGCGTTCTACGTATGATATCAAACGTACCAGTGCGAGACGCCATGGGACCTAATGAGTCTCCACGCAAACCTCGCCCGATTTATCTCCGCTACCCACAGGACAAACACTCAATTGCAGACATATATATATATATACAAGGCTGAGCAATTCGTCCACAATCACGTTTTTGCATTCTTTTATGAGTGCCTAAATTATTGCCTTATCTTCCATATAATTGTTTGCTAACTAATGTAAACAAATGTGAATTAACGATGGAATAATTATCCCAATGTTCCTTCCTGGTTAAAAGATTGGCATATCACAAATTCATAGTGTCTTCTATATGTACAACTAATTATAATTATATATGCAAATGTCGATCGAGAAGAACCACTATAGGATTAATCGGAGTCACACGTCAAACTCAGAATGAGCCAGAGAACGGTTATTATGAATATTAACCATAAATATACATTCCTGTTGCTACTGTGTATGTAATCAATTTAAACGAGCACTAACAGTAATTAGAGTTAGCATTACAACAATGCAATACCAGCTAACAATACTCCGCACTCACCCAGTCAACACAACACGCTGATGAAGCTGTTGTATTATTCCCAAACTATTATAATATTCCTTCTCGTTATACGCAAGATAAAACTTTGACCTCAGCACAGCAGCACTGGGGATCTCGTATACTTTGTCGCTCTCTCTCTCTCTCTCTGCGCTGCTTGTTTTCAGCACTCAAGTGACCTAAAAGCGAATCCTGTTCGGGCGCACGTCATCATTCAGTGGAACACACTCAAGGTCAAAAGTATTGACCTCACAATTAGGCCTCCAATCGTTTCATGGCCATGATGATTAAGCATGGATCAAACACTTAATTTAATAAACATCGTAATTTGCTTGTGTGATTAACAAATTCAAAATAATTTTGTGTCACTATGTGACACATAATTCTTTTGAATGTTTTCGATGTGTATTACACATTGTGTATGTTCATTCTGCTGCGTGATCTTGTTTTGTAGCACATGGACCTACATACTACATAGTACGGTAGCAATGTATAAAAACACTGCATGTGCATATCCGGGATATTCCGTCTTCAAGAATGTTTGTTATTATTGCAATCATGTTATACTAGTTGACAACAACTCAGTTGGAAAAATCAAAGTGTAATTTTTGAAGAAAAGATTCCGTGGAGGGGCGGGGGTAATCGCTCCGCCCATATATTTGGAGACGTGCTTCCTATAATTATACAAGATGAGACATCGGACTACCTCCCCATTGTAAAAAAAAAATGGTCACACGCCCCCGAGCCAAATACGCCCCTCAAGAACCCTAAACCAATTCCGCGACCCAAGTCCTGGAATCATCCATGCATGGGCATAAGATAA
Organism: Capitella teleta; assembly: GCA_000328365.1. Classification (NCBI taxonomy): domain Eukaryota; kingdom Metazoa; phylum Annelida; class Polychaeta; family Capitellidae; genus Capitella; species Capitella teleta. Next base: position 104,503 of record KB310004.1, read on the forward strand.
GATAAGATAATTTCTCTAATGTGACCAAAATTCTCACATATATAATGGGTAGTAAGGTATTGGTGGCCTTTCAGCCGCTGACACACCAGGAACCTTGGGTGCTGAAGAAAAAAACACAAATGCACATAAAAGGATAAAAAAATATATAACAGAATTGGAGAACAAGAAAAGGCGGTTAAACCTGTGTTCGTGACCACTGCATAAGACGACCACCTGTTTAACGCGACAAGTGACCACCCATTTCGGTCACGTGATGAACCTTGACCCTTTGTTAGACGACCACAGCTCAGCCACCTCGTTAATTGACTCGCTTTCATGGGCAGGTTTTTTGTTGTAGGCACATCATAGAGAGAAGCACGCACAGCGTTTGTGCGTAAAGTTAAATTAAGTGTGATGTTCAATCAAGATCAGCGCATAAAAGCGATCATTCGTGAAGGTGACGAATTTATTCAGTTTGTGTATTGCAAATGAATTCGTCAAAGTGATGCGGATATCAATCGACGCTTTCACGATGCATGTACGTGTGTTGATCACACAGTTTTAGGTGCTCTCAACTGAGGTTTCATTAGCTGTATTAAGGGCAAGGGATTTTGCGGGATCACTCTTAGTGGAAGGGTGGGAGAGAAAGTTATTCATAGGAAACTTTGTAAACGAAGTCCGATCACACAAGGTATATTTCACAACAGAATATCCTTTGATGTGCAGTTGATGAGTAGATTTATTTAAAGAATTGCGTTTGGAGTAAGGATAAAACACTGCGTGCACTTCATTAAATCCTCTTGCCGCATAGTTCCGAGTAGCGATATAATGCTTTGCACAATCCTTTCGATTTTTCACCCATTTTGTCAACCAACGCCATCAAATATGAGAGTGAGGCCACCTGAGTCTGCGCTGCATTCGCTTATCTCTATATGGGAGTCACATCAAGTGCATGCATCCACTTTCTTTTGTCTAACATTGGACGGAGTGGGCCACAGCAATTAAAGAATGATCTTGGGTTTGCAGAAAATTCATAGGAGTCCACGGTCGACATATTTCCTGGTTCTTCCAATGCATGATCAAAATTATTCCTCTAATTCCTCTGCTTTAATTTTTTTTTTTCTTACTCTCTTCCCGGTGTTTATGTTCAGTTTCTTCACAGGGTCTAACAAGTTAACTGAAACAGTTAATATTCTCAGTTGAACGAACTTGGCCATTCCCTTCTGCCCTATCTCTGGTAGATTTCTTGTGTCAGTGACATTTACGTCCGGAATGTAGGTTTGCGTTATGATGTTGACCAGGCCTTCGCGAAGCTTTTCAATCTATGTCGTGGAGCATGTTGTTTGTTCATGCTGAGAAAAAGATCGTATTGACTACCAGTGTTTTGAAGTGAATCAGAAGACGAAATAGTGAGATTTCGGCAGCAATTCTCATAGTGATATAACAAAAATTCGACTCCGGGCACTTTCATTCAGGGTTAGCCTGATCAGGCCACAGGTGACTTTTATGCACCGATTCGCGTGCTGGATGGCATGATCGGGATCGATGGAGCAAAAGAGTACAATGGTTTTGTTGACAACAAAAATTTCCTGCCAGGAATTCCTCCCTGGCACATTGGTCTGTGTTTTTCAGTTCATCAATGTCTGCTAAATAAAGCGGAACCACCCTGGCGTATTTTAACTAATTTGGGGCAAATAAATGTTTTGTACGTCCCCTATAGGGACGCGAAGTGAAGTCCTTGATCCGAAGTGAAGTCCCTAAGATCCTTGTCGTTAGATTTCAGAGTGACAGAACCGTTGACATTCCATATTCAGTTGGTTTAAGAACATATCATGACATTGACATCGACTTCATCTTCATCAGCTTTGTGTTTTTTTTTTGTTTTTATGTTTTTTTTTTTTTGTTTTTTTTTTTTTTTTTGGGGGGGGAGGGGGTGCCCGGTCATAAATATTTTATATTTTCATATTCGTTCTTGTTACCTTGGTATTGTCTAGCCATGACATGTTCACCACATACATTTATGTGCTTGCTGAATGTAAATCGAATGCTCGGTCCTTGGCGGCCATGCAGTTGAAATTAGCGCATGCACCCCTCCCCCTCCCTACGTGTGCTGAGGGCTCAGACCATTCCGTGCGTGGGACTATCTGGGCATAATACGCACTGCAGGTCGTGCGCACACCTCATTGCATGCTCCGCAGTCTTGTTGGAATCATGTCGTTATCCACAATGAAGCACAATTCAACAGATTCAGAAAATACATTTTCCAAACATTACAAACGACATTTACTTAGACGCTAGTTAGGCCAGTGTATCAAAACCGAATCAAACCAAAATATAGATCGAAACGCATTGGTTGCATATCGAATTTGCCCTACTTTCGGTCAAATCGAAAATTCGCTGCTGTCATCATCATCTGGTCAGAAGATGGTCATGATTGCAAGAAATCGATATGGTTAAGAGATATTTACCTTCACTTTCGATTCCTTTACTGAGTTGTACAACTGAGGAGAAGATCAACAATGCGAAAAAGACCTAAAGTTTAGCTTCAAACCACCCCAATTCATTCATACAATATTCACAGAAGATTCCTCAGCCGGCTGAAATTACATCAAAAGCTAAGCATTAATAGTAGTAAATGGCATTAAATGTTCATTTACTAACTGAAAAAGAGGCCTGTTCTGTTGACCATCTCAGTAAAACCTCTAATTATTTATAGTAGAAGTACATCCAGTTAATACCAGAGAAAAATAATAGCCTTGGCTGCTGCAGGCTCACAGTGGCAGTCACTCCTACATCAGTCCTCATTGGGCTCATCACTCAATTCATGCCTTGTACTTGTTAATTTTCTTGAAGAAGAATTCAGACAACTTTCAGTTAATTATTTTTACTGTTACTTTGCTTTGTGGATTTTTTTCTTACTCTGGACACCTTAACTTAATTGGGCCTAAAGTTTAAGATATCGTTCACTCAGCCTCAATGGTTACTTTCTACAATTAACATTGGGCCTAAAGATTTAGAAACGAGTGAAACGAAATATCCAAAAAACATTGGCATTTTATTTAAAGTTCTAACTTTGTTCAACTGCACTACCCTAAAGACCCACGGTTATGCATTGGTTTTTTTTTTTTACCTATTCTAATGCATTGGTGTATGGGGGAAAGGCGGAAAATGCCAATTAAATTTGATTTTCTATCTCCAAAAGCTTTGTTGTGGGCTAATTAAGGGACAAGAACAATGAAAAACTGTTAATTGAATCATTAAATGTCAACGCAAGTGAAAAATGAAATTTTGGAATGAAAATTAATGAATTTGAGCTTCTCGATATCCGATATTGGGTGAAATTTACTATCTGTGTATTCCTAACTAGAACTGTGTTCTTAATGTTTCCTTTGTGATACATGAGAAACCCAAACTTTAGCCATGTCACACCTTTCTGTTCGCTGAATACATGTATATGTATATTGTACAGGGTAGGAAGCAAGGAAAGGAGAGAGCCGAAATGGATGGCACAGCTACTTTGTGTTAATTGTGGGTTGCTCAAGTAGGGTCATCTGTCGAATCCTTGTGAGATTTGCTGAAACGGATGTCATTAATTATTACCACAATTTTTCCAAATATTCTTTATATGGGATATCTCCCTTCAAATGTTGAATGATCCATTACAGTCAAAGCTCGTTATTACGAACTCTGTTATATGGAACTTCTGGTTATATAGAACTAATTTTGGGGTCCCCCGCCCCCAGATCCCTATCATTTAACATTGCAGGAACTTCGCATTGTTCAAACTTCCGGTTAATACAAACCAAATATCCAGTCCCCAGAGCAGAGATGACTTCTGCTACTACGAACCTACAATGTGATAGTCAATCAAAATTCAAAATATTAAAGCATTATTCATACCCCCCTCAAGCAAATGTTGTTGACTTCTCGTACGTGTGTCACTCCTCTCAATCGACCCAATTATGCAAGCTAATTAACTGTGATATTTCACACCACGGTCTCTAATGAATAGCAAAGCCGAGTGTTTCGCCGCTCTGTTGTCGAGCAGGGGGCCGATTTCAAAGTGGCGATCGGTTCCTTTATCTTTTGTTTGTGCAGAGACAAAAGAAATGATTACTTTAATCATGCCGCCAAAGAGATGAATTGCTAACATCCGCCAAACGCTAATTGAAATTAGTCCAAACGTGCTCAGAAGACATAGCATATAACACAGACAAAATTGAAAATGATAATCATTCGATATTGATCGGATTCTGAGGATATTAATGAAGATTTTGATGTGGATAAAATTCCTTTCGCTGAACAGCTGCGCCGCGCCGTGTCATAATCGAAGTACTAGTTCGTAGTGATTCGATTATTCGGAATTGTTGTAAAATGCCATCTATCTATCTCTTTATACTCCAAGAATCCAAGTCCAAACATACTCGTAAACATGCTACCACTCTGAACGAACTCGAAATATGGAACGTTATGAATCAGGAAACGTTATAAACCATGGTACATATTGTTTCGTGTTCAGAAATAACATTATGATCACCAAGTTGCTTATAATATAAGCAACTTAGTGATCATAATGTCATTTCTGAAAACAATGCTCTGGTATAATTATAATTATAATATTATTATAATTATATTTAATGTACGGCGATGTAACATACACTAACAGAGCGGCGCTCTTATAATCTTTGATCTAAGTTGGTTTACTCCGATTCTCAAAATTCAAATATAGGGCCTATAAATCCTATAAGCTACTTACTACTCACGGGGCCTGTAGTCACAATCCCTCATGCAGCTAGGCTGTCCGAAGGACGAGGTGCTCAAATTTCGTGATATCTGCGGCTTCAAATGTCAGCGGTCAAGCATGTATCAATAGTTCTTGCCGAGTGTTCGTATCATCAGCATGTATACCAATGTCCAAGGGATTATGATATTTAATGTTCATAGTCATGTTGCATTTCGTATAACATAGTCACGTGTATACAGTCATACAATGTTGATACCCGATATTTACCGGATCCAGATCAGCAAGATCCGGTACGGCAGCCACATACACCATCCTCCATTTAGTCAATGAGTGAGCACTTACAGCCAGCTTGCATTAATGAGATCACCCAAGCAAAAAAAAAAAAAAAAAAAAAAAAAAAAAAAAATCGGATGTACGATTAAGTGTGAGATGTCCAGTTAAACGCTACCTTGGTTGATGAGGTCACATTTTTTCAGTTTTATATTATTAACGTTTTGTTACTATTATTGATATGTTGTTCTTTTGTTGGTTTCTATTCTTGTTGATTTCTTTTTGGGATTGGGGTTTTCTGGGGTGTTTTAATGTTGTCTGAGGGTTTTTTTTATGGAGCTGGGTTATTTGGGCGGAAGAGTCCGAGGTTTTGGGGGAGAATTTTCATCAAAATCATAAAAAAGGAATAAAATGGAGTTATTACGGACGGTTCAATTGCGTCTCCAACTTATTCGATTCTTTCAATGGGAGTTCGCGGATTCTCATTCGTAGAAATCGGCTGACGTTTGCTCCGTGTTATCACGGAACACTTGCATCCTTGCCATCAACGAAAAACAGTAAGTTATATTCCCCTGTTCCTATCGAGCCATGCTGGATTATTTGTGATTTATTGTCTCACTCAATTTCGAAGAAAATGGTCAAAAACATAAGGGAAAAATGGAATAACTGATTGTGGGGCTAGGATGAGATTGCGGAATGCGAGCAGAATACGAGAATGCCACGTGTTATAGCATATATGAGGCAACCCGAACTTAAACAATAAAAGTCACATCAAGCACTTCAGGGCCTATTTAAGGCCATTTGTGGTCCACTTAAGGCCCGTTCTCGACCAAACGAATTGCGTAACAGATCTGAAATATTGCTATACAGTGAAGTCATTCCCTTCTGATCATAATCACAAAGTGCTTTCACCCAAGCATGAAAACTTGGTGGAATTTATCCCATCCATGCGTGTAACTTGCACTTAGACATGCTACACAACCGGAAAAATATTGAGATAATAATTATATGATATAATGATACATTATAAAATATCAGTCTGACTTCATGAACTTCATAAAGCAATTAAAGGAGAACAGTAACTTGAAGCCAAGTTCTGAGTTGCGTTTCTGTCGATCTCATATTCACAAGTGACTGGTCTCGTTACCAAAAAATAGAACCGGTCATGCATCGTGAAAGAATTTCATTCGGACGAACGTGTACTCCTGGCGAATAGAACCTGTGCGGGCAGGTAACAGCGCCAAACAGACTAGCTCCCGTTGAAGACATCATACAGGAAAAAGTAGTCTTAATCACTTCATGCTACAAAACCCCTAAAATTTTCTAAAATGTATCAACTATTCCTCCCCACCCCCCAAAAAAAGCTACCTGGTGTGGAGTGACTATGTTATTCTGCGCTGATCATTTTATACTAAGAAATAAAGTAAAAAGTCAACTTTGAATGAAGGAGGAACATTTAAATGCGAGTGGTGTGTGATCGCGAAGAGAGCAAAATCAGACGAGCCCCTGAACGAGGAATGTCATCTCTTGTATGGCGCTTCAATGCAAACTCTCTGCTTTGTTTTGATTTTAGAAGATACATATTAGTAATACTACCACAACAATATAGCACTCTCAAACAAAACAATAGTACGAGAGCGTTGCCTTAATTGTGAGCTCAATGAAGCTTATCCGTGGACCGGGGCCCTGTTTACCACCACAAGTGGAAAATTTCAGCTTCAAGAAAAACAAATTTATGGAACTGACAAGATGGTTCCTCTGGGTGTTCAGGAGAAATTCAAATGGTGTGATATGACGATCGCTTATGGCATGTTTGTGCTGTTTATTACGCGCATTACTCATAAAATATCATTTGTATTCGTTGAACGTTAGCGAAACCAACAATTATATTCATAATAATTTATTCATGGACATGTGTATCAATTGTGATAAGAAGTATCGAAGCTTATTCATTGACACAGTTCCTTGGTTACACGCTCCGGTTAATCGCATAATAATTGCAATGGCATTTTTACGACTTTGAAAGAATTTTCATATATATAACATATATATAAATAACATAGGCCGTAAAGTGATGCATTATTTGACATATTATATACTTAATTAAGAGGGAGAAACAGCGCAGACAATAAGCTTCAATGACTGTTTAGAAGGAGTATTACATTATATACCTTATTTGCAGATAGCAGGACTATCCTGGGGTATTTATAATCCTGATCAATATCATAATCAATATTACCGGACATTCCTTATTCGTTCTTTGATAAATTCAACCTTTTCTTTCACTGAACTTTCATGGGCAAACACCGCGGAATCCTCCACCAATCTCGCCGACATTTTGCTGCATGTCCTCCTCATAAATTTATCTTCGCATGCCTTCCTGAAATGATGCAGCAATCCGTAGTCAATGGGACTGATGATGACATATGGGTCGAGGTCAACAGAGTTCAAGACGTGGATAGCACAGTGCCAGTTGATGGTGAGCACAGCATCTGTTTTGAACACTCCTTTGGGCTGTTTCTCCGACATCGCAGTTCTGAGCAGAGGAGGTGGTAGTGAAAAGAATGAATCGATACCTCCGGAGAAATTCTTTCCACCTGTCTGTTGATCCATGAAGTACCATGCATTTTGAAAAAGTATATTTCCGTGGTTACTGTTGTCACGAAAACCACGATCAAACATTTGAATGAGGTTCTCTGAAGTTCTCGATGGTAACAGTAGTTCATCCAGATCAACAAGAAGCATGCGATTAGCTTTATTGTGGAACTGGTAGAAGCAGTCGTTGAGGGAGATGAGTTGGATCTGCTGTTTCACAGCAAACACCTGCGCTTTATCCAGGGGCTGATTCCAAGAAACCGCGTCCATAACTTTCGAACTGAAGGGAAACTGCACCAATTGTACAATTCCCAATGTCTGATAAAAATCCAGGTACGTGGATATTCCGTTGTCTTTCTCAATGCCACCATCGTAGACGTAGAAGCGGGTGATTCCTTGCAGACGGTAAAACTCTATCCACTCCAGGAATAGATCCGGGGCCAGAGGGCCATCCGTGGATTTCAAACAGACAACAGTGTCTTCTTTGGTGGACGGTTGGAAGCTCCGTAGAGGGAGGATGGCCGAGTCTTTACTCGCCCCTTCTCGCGCATTGCCGTGTCCATAGTGGAATTGGTTCACGATTTTGACAGAGTTGAACGAAATCTTCTGATTTTGCGGCACTCGGCAACTGTAGAGAACGGCGATGAACTGGCTGTTGGGCGGCCACGACGGAAAAATTCGATCCACTGTCACTTGCGACTGGATTTGTCGACCTCCAGACTGGAAAAGGCAGAGTAGAGCGAAGTCACGACTGGACGGCTGTAGCGCTGGTAGTCGAACATAGCAGTCCGATCTGCAATCGAAATGTGCGTCCACTATGTACACGTCAAGAGATTTTATTTCGTACACAGATTTGATAAGCAATTCTGAAGATTCCGTCCTGGATGACTTGACCAAAGGTCGAGATATTCTAGCCTTCCATTGCTTGTGAATATTGAATCCAGAATTATATATTTGCACTAAGCTGAATAGAATTGTAGCCACACTGACATAGAGTACGATGGTTGATTTGTCCGGCATGTTTGAAATATTCAAACTGCAAATCAATCATGTCTATTGGTAGATCTATAATTGACTCAGAGCAAATATCCTCAATGCTAATAGTCTCCTTTCTGAAGGCGATGCGAGTACCTCGATTGGCGCCTGGCTGGATATGTTTTGTTGACATGAGTTTCCTATATTGACTCCCCTAACGTGTTAGACTTGTCATCAAAAGATTTAATTTTTTCCCATCAATTTTTCTTTCTCTTGCAATTCAGATATGCCTCAATATGGAGGCGTCCCCTGGGTATCGGTGAGTGATTCAGTGCTAGTTATGCGCCAAAGGAAATAGGCAAGAAGAAAAATTGCGAAAAAAAAAAGGTCTGCGCTGTCTTTCTCTGCTTTGCATGTATACCGCGTTAATGTGTGCTGTATTTAAAGTAGCTGCGAAGCTAAGTACTCATAAAAGTCAACGTGCACGCAGTCTATACGAACTAATTAGAGAGTGTCTTAATCACACTATTTGTGCCTGGGCACAACCTTGGTAGGTTTAATAGTTCAACAATGTCCCAATTACGAATTTCATAGAGCGCAATCCAGTACATTGGCCTAATGTAAGGGTCAATCACAATAGCGCATTTTAATGACGCGTGCGGGGAAAGTTCGCGTGGCTGGCAAAACATGAACTCCTAAAACATGACTTATACTAGGTGCTGCTAATCGAAGTTTTACTGTTAAAACGTGAATTAATTTACAACAGAAGCGGGTAAAATAAAGTCAGAACAATATTCAGCTTTGACTTTAGAACAGACTTTAATAAGTCTGTGGTAAGTTATTCCAGATTATCAGCGCTACATGGCTAAAAGCGCTGATGCGCACAGGTGCGAAGTGCAAAAAGGTGCATGTCAAAGTGATAATATATGAAGATCTCTTACATCGTGCTCACTTAGCTGATCTGAAACAAATCACCGAGATAGGCATGTGCCACACTATTCACCCATTTAAAAGCTAAAACAAATATGCTGAAACCGACCGTGCTTCAAGGGCTGCAGTCTCCTTTTAAAAGGTATTTTGCACGCACTGTCACTGTCACTACTTTGGTTACCTGTGTGAAATGCCACAATTAGGCGTTAACGTATAATCCAGACTAGTTTCACGAGACAATGCACTATATAGAGCACTGTACTTAATAGAGGTAGTGGTCGAGGTCGAGAGGAATTTCCACCAATAAGTGAAATATGTTATTAAACACAGCACAACTCTGCGATGGATAGACACCGATTTCGCGTGCTTTGTCAAGGAATTTAGATCAAAGGAAATTTCCTTTCATCAGCCAGGATTCTAAATTGTGATCAAGTACAGAATAAAATGACACAAAATCGACACTTATTTAGCATAACTACTTGCATATTCCAAATATTGATGAAGTTTTCAAATTAAAACAGAGAAAACAAGAATGTATTTGTTTGTACATGCTTTTAAGCGATGAAAGTAATTTTTTTTTTTTTGAAGAAAACATGAGTAATATGTACATACAATTAAAAAAACAAGAATTTTCATTTAAATTATTAATTTGAAGAAGTTGCATATTTCACGTACATTCTACGGTTTTTCGGGGGGGGGGGGATCGGATGAAATTGGTTTACACTCTCCGGTCTCAATACCAAAATTCTTTCGATTTAAAATCCTATCAATAGCTCAATAAATATTTTTGAATCTGAAACCTATGAAAGGTGTAACAAACCCCTATTTACGGTGTTGCTATCGTGAATCTCATTGAAGCCTCATCACATTCCCAAAACACAGTTTCATTGTGTCTTATTTTCTGATCAACACCGTGAACAATATGCAATCTAGTTTCAGTGGGGATTGCAGTCAAGAGTTTCCGATCAATTTTGTGGAAGAGCGAATCAAGTCTTCTCGGTTTTCATTTTCTCTAGCGATTTTTCCTCTTGTCTTTAACTCTCATGTTCCTCAGAAGAAGAAAACAAGTACAAGCTCGACATTCGAAGGTAACGATCGAATACATGGTGCTGATTTATTCGTGGGAGCATTTGCGATCGTGCCTTGCAACAGTATACACGCGGAGACCTCAGTGAATAGGCAAAATGGCCCATGACTGATGCCTCTCTGAATACATCCCCAAACCAAGTTGCAACTCTCATTAATGTCAATGTCATATACCAGACGCACGAACTAAAAGGCCCATAATCATAACGATGTTGTCATCACAATTAGGGACGTCATTCCTCGGGTTCATCGAGCAAGTATTTCATTAATTCTGAAGCTCTGAACTTTTACCAGTAAACCTTTGATTAATTGTTAATTACAGAGCGCTGATCGCCTTAGAGATGACCAACAGGGGCGTACCTGGCAGACAAGGAGTGTGCGGCCGCAATACGGCGCACCCCGAGTATTTGCCATGCCCTTTGGTAGACGGTAACTACTACATTAGCTCATCACCCCACGCGCAGTAAACATTGGTATTTTGTTGACTGGTACTCAGACGCATTGCCTCATTGCTATGCAGCATCGGAGAGGGCTCTAAGATGCACAATGCCCAGCACTCGGACTCGCCAGCTCTATCAGTTCATTCCACTCATAATGACTTTACAGCCAGCAACAGCCATAAACGAGGAACGTGCTTTGGGTCCAAGTATCTTTGCATCATTTGCTCGCTGATGAGCAGAAATAAACAACTATAATTAGTCTGGGAGTTGTAAATCACACGATCTGAAGAAAAAAGTTAGCATGACGACGGGTGTTAAGTGACAGGATGGCTATACCATATTGAACGGCAAATCTTGATGGGTATGAAAAGCTCAGTCAAAATTGACTTTTATATATGATTTCTTTGAATGAATTGGCGTAAAATAATTTAGTCAATCCATGCATTTTTTGAGGAGCATCGGTCTATTTTAGCTAATTTAAAGTTTTCGTTATTACCGTGGACTAGATTTTGGCCCACTCCGTATATAATTCATGTTTGCGAAACCTTATAGGAATACTAAAATTCGCTTGTAAACGGACGGTTTAAAATCGCAAATGTTTCACAAAATGAAGATAAACTCTCGGCAAAATCATCTATAATTAAGACATTTTCGTCATACATACAACTCATATTCCTCTCTCCTATTGCTAATTTAAGCACGAATCTGAAATTGAAGGTAGATTTTCGGGGATCTCCAGACTTGCTGTCCTTAGGCTGCGTTTGTTTCCTAGCAACAATTGCCCAATAAAACCGCTTTGGTTAAGGGATGCAGAAGAAGGTGCTGTTGTCGGACATTTTGCTGTCGATCTCTCTGACCCGATTAATTTTACACATGAGATGGAGTGGTGAGAGCACTTGTTGGTGAATGTTGGGTCTCCAGGACTCCAGCAAATGCAATTCTGTTAACTCTGCAATCGGCGAAACTGGAACGGCTCAAAGGTTGCTAAATCCAAATGCATGTACCCACTGTCTTACAAGGTCACTTTTTCCAATTACGTCAGCAACTCTTGAAATGGCTAATTCTGCATTATGTTGGGGTTTTTTTTGTTGTTTTTTTTTTTTAATATGTATGCTCGCCAAAAGTCCTCTTATGGTTTGAGAGATGTTTACATGTAAAAACATTTCTTTGTTTCAATAAATCTGATTGTTCTTTTCAATGGGAGTGTTCTTTTTGTGTTGAATATTTTTGTCTAGACTTGTATTGCCTCCGGACCCCCTCCCGCCCCCTAGCGTTCGCGTGCTGCACGAATTGGATTAATTTAGTCCTTATAGGACCTGGATGGCGCACCCCCTCCCTCGTATCCCCCGTCAGCAAATCCTGAATACCCCCATGTATAATATTAAATGAAGTTAACCTCCATATCTACTTTTAGTATGTAACTAATGCAACGTCCAGCAATGCCTGTGCAGCTCGAAAGGGACTTTCACAGCCATGTAGGCCAATGTTCAGCACGGCACCAGAGTTCAATTTTCGTTCACTTGTCATGAAGACTCGCTTCAAATGCTCGCGGAGGTCGAAGAGCAACTCTTGATTTCGTCCGAGTGAATGTCGATTGTGATGGCGCGCACTCCACATCCTTTGTGGCTGGTGTCCAGCGTCCTCGAGAGGTAGTCGGGCGACCATCGCTCACGATGACGTCGTCGGCATAAGAGAGGAAAAAATCTACGCTTCATGCATGTATATGGCAAGTTTAGCATAACTGGCATATGGCATATCGGCGAGCGCGTCAAATAACGGAGACCTTTGGTTAAGAGTTGATTGAACACACAATAAAAAATGGTATTTCGGTCATGTGCAGCCACATTACCCCATGTGCATAATTATTATTTCCTCATAATGTTATTTTAATGTGCAATCCGGGAATTGACTTCAATGTCCCTAAAACAGACATCAGACCTCCATCATTCACAATCATTATACTTAAAATAATTGACTACAAAATTACAACAGTTAATTATGACGTTATTAAAATTGCATTCGGTTTTATTATGCCTCCATATTAAACTTCTATATTTTACCTGTTTGATTGAGATGAAATTACTAAATGCTGAAATTGTCAATATTTTTGGTAATCGCATATCAGACAATTTCTATTCACCAATTTGCATGATTTTTGTTCCATACACAATATTAGAATGCAATACTTATCAAAACAAGTTAATTTGACAAGGATCCCATCGATGCACAGCATGTACTGTGCAATTGTGTGGGGAGCACCGAATGGCTCAGTGGGTTAAACCGGCTGACTGAAATCCTATGCCGACCGTGGGGGTCGACGTCCCGGGTTCGAGACCCGATCAGGGCACGGGCGTTATGATTGTGAATTATAATTGTAATTCGTTACAATTGTAATTCTTCGGTATCTCTGCAGTCCTGCCCAACTGCGTAACAAGTTTTTGCGCTGTGTACTACTGTCTATGGTGGTATGCAGGATAGAAAAAAACCCTTGGGATTTATCGATAAGAGTAGGGGGAAACCCCGGTTCCGAGCCTTCTGTTCTAGCGCCCGTATCATCCGATTGGTTTGGGTGGAGCCGTAAAACCCCATCACGCACGCAGCAATTGTGCGTACGCTGAGCCTCAATTGATTGAAGTTTGGTCCGCTATGAATGACTGCATTTCCCAGGGAATCAATGAACCTTAGCGCATGTATACCTGTATAATCAATATCCTTACTGTAATCTGGTTTATTTATTTCCCCCCTTTTATTATCTTCATCTTATTTTTGGAGAGACAGTCCAATTCCACAGCTGGAAATTTGTAAATAAGTGAAATAATTAATGTTTCATGCATGCGAAGTGGGACTTTGTTTTCTCCTTCTTTGTTTGTATGTGTGGAGTTCAAACAAGTGTAAAAGCATATATTTTTTTAAATATCTAAAACATTTTTTTACCAACAAGGTGTACAAAAAACTTCAACTGATTACTAAATGACTCTTTAAATTGCACTTTAAAGACCATATTCGATCGCTCGGATCATCATGATGTAATTTTCAATGCTCGTTAGTGAAGCACCCTCCATCATCCAACTCAAACGAAAGATAAGTAGAAAGGCCAGGCTCATCAGAATTCACTCCATACACTCCCTTGATTACAACAGACGCTGAATCACCCGTGCAATTCCACAGAAGTAAACTCCGCCCCCAGAACCATCAACAAAATAATGAGGATGTTGCGAGCACCTTCTTCTCGCCTCTCATCTCTGGTCCAGTATATAAGCTCTGTGTCGGACATCTCAAAACAGCAAACAAGAAATCGAACCGAAGAAATTTGAAGTATACTGAAGGTGAGAGACTTTTTATTTTCTCTAGGTTTGCATGTACAGTAAGCAAAGTAACCATTCATTTACTGGATATAAAGATTGTCCTTCGTGTGTTTTCCCTGTTTTGTTAGCTGAAAAATAATCCGCCATTTATTGCTATCGGAATAAAAATTGATCCAGGTGAATTTTAGCGTGGAGGCGACAACGAGCATAAGCAGCCATCATTTAAAGAGAATATGGCGTTGATTAGCACCAATTGCGAAATGAGGGGCTGGTTTTATCTATTTATGCTCTCGTGCGCCGTCTGCCACTCCCTAACGATGTTCAAGAGCGCTGCAAAGTTATCGGCGTGCTGTTTGCTCGAGGTCAACGAATATCGGTGCCGGAAGCCTGTTCTCACGTCAACGCTGTGTCATGTCCCCCTCACTCGACAATTTTGCGGGGGCCGCGAGATCAAGGTTACAGATCACTTATTAAAGACCAATTAAGCATTTTACCAATAAAAAAAGTCCTATGATAGTTCCTGAAACAACCGTCCATACTAGTCTCGTTTTTGTTTTGTTTTTTGAGTATTTGAGCATAAATACAGGGTGTTTGAAAAGTATATTTACAAGTAATGGGGATGTTTGAACCTTTCGTAAAAAGTGTTATTTCTTAACTTATGATACTAAAAAAAACATCCACAAATTTCTCCTGCAGAATAATAGTGAATACAGATAATTTCATCAAATTGAACATCATTTAATAATGCTAAAATAAGGTGCTAAGGAGCATCTTTTTGTGGAGAGGTGGTGGCCGAGTGGTTAGCGTGCTCGCCTCGAAGAGGCTTGGCGCTGGCCGCTAGAGGTTCGAAGCCAGCCACTAACCTTGTGTCCTTGGGTAAGGCACTTAACTCCTGCTTACCTCCTCGGACCACATAGGCCTTAGTTGCTTCAGGATTCCGAGGTTAAATAAGCCCCACGAAAAAAAAAAATAAAAAAAAATAAAAAATCTCGCTAACCACAAAGAATTCCTTCCGCGATGATGCTTTGTTGTAAGCAATGTTTTGCTTAAAATATTAAAATATTATGAAAATTTTGTGACATCTACCTACAAAAATGATCATAATTAATTGGTTACATAAGCGATATCAAGTAAGTTAAACAACACTCAACCAGTGAGGTGAATGCGCCTGATTGCGAAGATCATGAATGAAATTTGAGCGATTTACGACCCTGTGTCGTAAATTTCGAAACTAATTATCAAATTATTTGAAGGAAACAACCAAAATAAAATATGTAATCGTCAAGATAAGAGGCTACTCTAACTATAAATGATAATCATATTGGGGTACATTGCGTGGTTTTAGAGAGAAGAGCCTTTTTGTAACACTTTACGCAAGGATTAATTATCTGAACTGAAGAATGAAATAGTGAGTGAGGGTGGTGACGGAATGCCAAGAAATTTCATGAAAACCAGGATCCCACGTACATTCAAGATAAACAGCAATTTTGTTGTGGGTTTTACTTTCTAAGCTTCTGAATAATGACCCAAAAGCAACCCCAATTTACCAACAACAGGTGAGGGGCATTCAAACCAACAACAAAAAAAGCCTTTAATTTTTTGGTTGAAGAGAGCGATCAGGCGAACAATGAACACTGACACGGCTGTGTGTTCAAAGAAGCGCGGATCAAAAGCGTGTAACCATGCAAGTGAGCCTGTGTTGGAGCTGAAACAACGTCACAGTGGCCGCATGTTGCGAACCTGGCAAGTTTCATCACCTTTGACGGCTTGGTGAATCCGCAGGGAGCGCATAAATCAGATCACCATTCAACGGCGGTGATCGCATCAAAGTCTCATTCTTGCATGCTTCCATAGAAGGCCAGGGTTGAATTGCAGTTACGTCATCGAGGGGTGTCTCTGTATTAGAAAGTACGTTGCCTGCATTGTGGACGTTGCGTGCCTACGGCTCTATCAGTCTTCATTTGTTGTCAGGCAGTCTCGAATCCTGTAAACACCTAAACCAAAGGGATAATTGAGTGAATTATTCCCTCTGAAATTACCTTAACACGTGCCTGCATGACAGTTCCTAGCTGCCCTTGGACCACATTGTTGCTTTGTTACTCACGTTGTTGTTTTTGTCGGCTTCTTTTTTTTTTTTTTTTTTTTTTTTTTTGCTCGATGAGCGAATTGCTCGTCAAAGTCAAAGAGAATAAAACAGTTGGTTAATTTTATATTGTTCTTCCAAGTATATGCGGACAATATGCTGTTTACTCTATGTCCGGGTACTTTTCGTCTCGTATACATTTCCCATCACTTTTAATTTAAGGAGGTTCTTAGCCGTTTCTTAGCTTGATCTTCCATTTAAATGAAGCCTATTTGCCAATCATTCAGACGAGCTCATTCCTCCGTTTGCAGATAATCCCCTTATTCAGTCAACCCTTATCGCAAAAGTGCAGAAACTGTTACCGGATCACCACTCGAACAATTGGGACAATTATAGAATGCGGATTTAGGAATGACAGCAAACGGTCTTTTAAATGATCTAGTCGGATCACGCTGTTGCTGCTTTTGCGTTATGTGAAATCAAAAGCATTCTTGATAAGAGAATCCTAGTGTGCCGAGCCGAAGCAGGAATATCAGCTACATCAGCGATATATCCATATTTGTTTTGTAAATTTATAGCGCGCGCGTGTGTGGGAGGTAGGTTGTGTAAGAGGTTAGGAGTCATGGCGTCATTCGCTGGGTGCCATGCAATCGACATGGCAGCACGAACAAAGATTAATCTCCCTTCAATAATAACTAATTCCTCAGGATGTAACCTTGATCACACGATAGTGAATTGGTTCCCAAGCAGCAAGTGCCCAATTGTGGGTGTTAAGAGCCTCAGACCTTCGGAGACAAGGTCCCGTGACTCAAATTTTAAAATGATGGAAAATTCGAATAAATCTGACCATAAATAATGCATCGGAATGAATAAATATTCTGTCACGTGAATCTGCAAAATACCGATCAGTAGAAAAACATAAATTGTGTTCACAGCTTTTTTAATTTGTAAGAAGTCACCTCTGGAAACAGTCATTGTAAATTACACCATTGAATAGTCAGAAACCAAAAGCAATCGTGCAATTCTCTGGCTACACAGTTGTTGCTATTTGTGATGTACTTATTACATAACTGAGAGCCACTAATAACATAACGTGGCCATCGCATATGATTATCTGACACAACAAACAGGTTCGGGGGTTGTCACTAAAGCATCCTTGTTATCCAGAAATAGAGGCCGCGCACCTGAAGTGCGGAACAGGCGTCCAATCGAGCAAAGATTGCGCCGCGTGGGGGTTACGTGTCCTGCTGAGTAATAAGTCGAGTGGGGGGCTTTGGGCTGGCACGCCCCGTTTGATTACCGTGCAACAAAGGCGAGCGGCACGCCGAGTCAATTGCCCGTTGCGAATAATCGGATCCCGAAAACAAACAGAGTCGCCCAGCGCTGGCTATTTAACCGGCGCGAATTCTTGCACAGGCGACATCCACGCCATTACTCAGCCAGGACTTACAGACTCTGCGCATCTACAGGTTGGTTTCGTGTAGGCGGTGTGGGTTCGGTGAGACGGTCGACTTTCTCTTTTTTTTTCTTTTTTTTTTCTTCTTCTTCTTCTTCTTCTTCTTCTTTTTTTGTGGCATTATCTGTTTCTTTGGCGTCGGTGTTGTCTTAGAGCGTCGCAATTGGATCATTGTGAGAGAGAACAAGTACGCGACATTGAGTGTTGGGTTTCCCTATTGCAATATTTATAAGCGAAATTAGACTGACGGAAATCGTACTCGGCAGATTAATTTCCGATTATCCCAGAGATAGGGCAATCATTCAGATCTGACTGTTAATCCGCTGCGTTGGTGTTAACAAGTAGAATTGTCGCAAAAACGCTTTTGAATCATGCAGATAGTTTAGTTAACTTGTTTTCAGGGTAAGTGCCCGCTTAGATATGATAAATATATTATTGAAAGTTTTGTATCATAGTTTTGAAGACTTCAGATGATCTTAAATCAGTTTTCACCCAATTCGGCTCAAACCTTACACCCTAGAATACTTTGTAATATCTTTATATATTTGCCTTCCCCAATGAAAACGTTTAATTGCCCAATTGTAAGTTAATAACACCAATCAATGCATATTCGTTCTAACTAAAAGGTCACGGCCGTACTCAAACATACAAAAGCAAAGTTTAGCCTCTTTCAATTTAATTTTAATTTGATTTGGCACAAAAAAAGTCGAGAAGCCATTGTCCAAAATACATTGATATTAATTTTGATTTGTAGTAGGAATGACTTGTGTCGGCACAGACGACGTTATCAAAGGGGAATTGTTATTCCATTAATTAAACAACTTCTAAACAACTTCTTAAACAACTTTATTCGATGATCACAGCATATATACTATGATAATTGCAGGCTTCAGCCTCTGTATTTATTGCAGGACACAATCATGCGTGCCGAGTGCTGACGAATTTTTTTTTTACACGTATTAAGCTCAAGTTTGGAAATGCTGAATGCAATGAACTTGAGCCATGGTGAGATTCAAAAGCTTGTAAATTCCCCGACTCTAGAATATTCGATTACTACGAGGGAAATACCTTAAGCAATTAGTCTTAATGCATTTCATTTCGTTTCATAAGTTACCTGTTTGGCTCAGTGGCAGAGCGAGTGCTTTCAATACAATGGTAAAGAGTTCGTTTCCCCTGGGTGACTACAGACTAGTTACGCACAGTCTCTTAGATCGGGACTTGAACTGAGGACCTTATAATCAATGAAATGAATATTCTTGATTTATGGGCAGCGCGTGTGTATATTGCGCTATACAAAATGAATTTATTTATTTTATTTATTTATTTCGTATAACATAAACTTGCTTGGCACATAACTACTGGTTATACAAAAGCGTGTGCTTCTTGACAGGAAGCACTGCTTGCGCAGCCCGTAGAGGGCACTCTGGGCACGGGGGTCACATAACTAGGGAAATTCCCCACACCCGCCTAGCATCCCTCATAGAGAACATATCCTCCGTCATAAGCGGAGCAAATTTTGCTTTTTATCATCGGTGTCAACATAATTTCTTTGGGCTATATAAACAGTCCATCATTAGGGTCATTATCGTTGATTTAAATTATTTTCGTATTTCGCAACCCATGCCTCGAAAGATTATACCACACAATAATTATTATTAGCAATTGAATGCGCAGAAAACTATGCTTGTAAAGCCAGTGCTGGTGAACAGGAGGTGTTCGTCCCCAAGCAGTCACCAAAGTAAGAGGACAAATGCAAGGAGGGATCCTTTTGCTGAGGAAAAGCTAGCTCTACAAAAGGAGCGAGAATGGAAAATTCTTGCAGCACCAGAGATCGAGCGCATTGCTCTTCTGGTTAACCCTGTGACAATTCCTGTCAGCATAACTTCTAGCGTCGCAGACGATATATATTTCATTCCTTCTACACAATGATAAAATATTTCTTCTTCCTATTCACCCTATATATATACGTAGTTGTTTGTGGTGCCATAATTTCAATCGTTAAGTTAATCTCTAAAGTCTACAATAGAGAACGGAAAGCATCACTGAATAGCAGATGCTTTGGCATCGATATCAGCGAAAGATGCTTATCTGATTTACCCAGTCGGCATTGTGGACGACAGAAGTCGATACTTCGCCTGAAATTGAAGCCAATCGACCATTACACCTGCCCCTTACCACAGTCGCCCTTGTCCAGCACAACAAATAAATGAGATTTGAATATACATATATCGAATATATATAAGATAATATTTAACACTTGCTCTCTTTTCTGCTTCGACAGATATGAAGGTCAACTACGCAGCACTCTCGCTCTCCCTCGGGGTTGTGACCCTGCTCGTGGCTCAGATGTGCGCGGCATCTGTCTCCACAGACGACTCAGAAAACGTCCGGAATGAAATTTTAATTTTAGCCAAACTCCTTAGACCAATTCGCCAACTAGCCGGTCGCTTAGAAGACCTTGAATCTATCATCGAACGAGCAGCGACTGACCGAGAATTCGCCATGGAGGTAGCCAAGAGACAGGGGGCCGCCTGGGACATGGATTACGGATGGGGAGGAGGACGATTTGGCAAGAGGGACTCCGGGAAAAGAACCTCCGATTCCAGCAAACGCTACGACGCTTTCGGACTTGGTGGAAGGTTCGGGCGAAGTGTTGACCACGTTGATCTGGAGAAGAACGAGTAAGACATTTATTCCTCTGTGTGTACAAAATTGAGATATCTTGTTGAGTGTGGAGACGCCTTTTGTAAACAAATATTTGTGTACTAAACTCTCATTGCTACAAATTCGAAATATTCGAAATGTAAAAGAGAAAACCAACTGTTACAAGTTGATATGTATATAAGTCTGACAATATTGCAATGTTCATGAATTAAATTACCATCGCCCATTTTGTCGTAGTCTGATATTTTGTTTGGTCAATCGCTCAATGCTATTACTTCGTATTACCCGGATATGTAAACACATCATAGGAATGACAGAAATGTGCTGATAACATTGGTGCCATTGCAAAAACATTCGCTTAAACATCACAAAAACGGATCATTTTTCTCGATCATGAACTAAGAAAGACAACATTTGCGAAACACAAAAGTCAATCATGGTAATGTCCTTATTATGGCATCACTTGCAGCTGTACAGAAATTAAGCATGAGCAAAATCAAACCAGGACGGAATGTCTACCGAATAGCCAGTCATACTAACCCTAAGGTATATGCATTGAGCTGCTGAGGTAGGATTTGCAGTCGTCTTCTAATTCCACCTCAAACACCTTCATTTGAAAGGAGAGCCCGCCGCTTGAAAGAGGAAGAGGTCAACGCGCTCCAAACATGAATATTCATCATAAGTATTATTCAGTTTTGGCTTATCTTATGACTTCCCAATGAAATGTTGCATTCACTTCTCTTTAAGATGGGAGATAAGACAATAAGAATGACAAACCAATAATTATGTAAGTTCTTCCTGGATAATATGATACAGTGATGCAATAATCAGGCACTTTCACTCGTTGAAATACTTTGTCATGATTGTGTGCCTGGCAAATTGTTAAATAATTTAGTGCATACAATAACAGTTTGATTTGGATATAATATTGTTTGAGAATATAATTATTGATGTCGGAACAAAGACAAATATTTCATCCGGTTGACATTAATTTTTGAACAGAAGCTTTTTTAAAGAACAAGAAATATTCATTTTAACCTGGATATAAGAAAAATTATCGGATGAAAACCACCGACAGATATTTGGCTGTTTGGACCCCGAGCTACGAATCTCATTATGTGTAGGCTTTAATATAAAAACATTGCTAAATATAAGTACAGTGTAATAGGTACATGTAGATTCGGGTCACTGGAATTGTGCAAAATGATAATGATATCAACATCTGAAGGTTTTTGAATAGTTCACATTGTGCATCACATGCCATCATATCACATTGCCATGAGGTTACTGGGAGGGGGGAGGGGGTTCGTCACTTTTGGTCCTCTGGTAATTTACTGCACCCACTCAATCTATCGATATGTGATAACGCGTCACGGGAGACACGAGAGCATTTCATCAAACGACTCACATCCGCTTAAAATGTATCCTTAGATGATCTTCCGGAAAAGTACTTCAGCTTCGAGGGTCGTTTCGCCCACTTTAAGGTTTCCGCTTTCCCCTGCAATAACTACATTGACCATGTTGGTCAGCAGCCCAGCCGCCTATATTATCAACAAACTCCGTGGTGAATAATCTGAAACCTCTGTGGCCGTTTTCACATTAGGCTTGAAATCTACACCGACATGCAGCCCCAACGCTGTCTTGCAAATCAAAATTGGTAGTTTGATCATTTTTTATAAAAGTATAGCTCTGTGGCGCTGTACCTGTGCAGTGTGTGCACTTTTTACACTGTGTGAAACTTCGTGCTTGATCAGGTCTATTGTGTGAACTTGAATATACATGGTGCTCCATATTTATGCTACCTCTCACTGATGTGAGACATTCTTTTGTAATATTTTGTATACAATACCCAAAGCGGGGAGGGTTTTGCAAAATACATGCTCCCCTTGTCACTGACACATTGATTTCTAAGCACAAGTTATTCATGATGTTATTGTTGGCATATTTATTGACACAATCAAACTTTTTGTGTATATCGTAGAATCCTTTACGATTTTGATGAATATAGTGTCTAAAATGGTTTGCATAAATGCATTGTATATTGTTTCCCCCAAATGTATGACCCCTTTGTCGCAAAACAATGGTCTATTGCATGAGGCAAACGGAAATAGGGCGCTGTCCAGTGCCCACTACAACGTCTCCAAATTAAAATGTCCTATATTAACAACATTAAATCCACTTTGTGTTTAGACACATGGCACATACCACACGAGGGTCACCTGTCGGAATGATTCTGACTAAATTAGAGAATAAATGAAAAGTAATTGACAGCACACGTTCAGATTTCCAAGAAATTTGACGCCACAAGACTTAGCCATTTTACGAACGTCAACAAATGAGGCAATGATTTAAATTATGTTATAATCTTGTAATTATACTGAACAGCAAAAGAAATACAACGCAACGAAAATAATCATAACTTCATCAATCGCTGAAATAAAGCGCCGTTCACATATGTGCGTCCGACACGTGCGTGCGGGAAACGCACGCACGTGTCGGAGGGCCCGCAAATGCGTTGCGTTCACATATGTGCGTGCGGTCCGTGCGTGTGGGCCATATTTCTCATTCAAGTTGTTGTTTCTGCGCTGACAACACTGGCAATCGTCGCTAGAAAAAAAATAAATAAATAATAATAATAATAATAATAATAATAATAATAATAATAATAATAATAATAATAATAATAATAATAATAATAATAATAATAATAATAATAATAATATTATTATTATTATTATTATTATTATTATTATTATTATTATTATTATTATTATTATTATTATTATTATTATTATTATTATTATTATTATTATTATTATTATTATTAAAATGCGGCGTTTGACCAGAAATAAACGACTCTTTAATTGCTTCAGTAGGAGGCTGGGATTGCCTTCCGGTTGGAAGAGGCAGCAAAACGTCCAAGACGTTGTGCTGTTCATCCCAATTTACAAGGGGGACGAGAATGGGTTCTATGGTGGTAGAACTGGACCCCCACCGAGATAAATACATACATGTACTATAATAGGGGGCGGTCATAGAAGACATTGAGAATGCCTTCAGTTGGTTCAAGAACCCGTTACACTGAGATACGTGTATACTTTAATATAATGTATTCTGTATTCATGTCTCCCATTCCTGTACCCACTTAATTACTTATCAATCGATACAAATTAAATTTGATTATCCTTTTTTATACTACACATTTTTATAGATGGTTTCACACTATATATATAACAGAGATAATTATTGCTCATTAATAAGTTACGAAATTATGTTAGTTACCCAGTACATACCACATATGCATCAATGCGCAATTTGACCCTCCATATAATATAATTGAGAAAATGGCATATTCAAGAAAAACACATATTTATTAAAAACTGGACAATGACACAATAAATTTGACATTTTGAATAGACGTAATTATCAAATGGATTTAATGAGTTCAATAAATGATATGAAATGAACATCAACATTCAAAAAGTACTATAGTTATATTTCCGCGGCCTGCATTGCCAGAGCTATGACACTGTACTCTCTCATGCTCGTTAGAAATGGTCTTTCGGATCGTCATCAGTAGCCATCAACTGCCTCCTCGTCTCCCTGTGGGCCTCGAGCAGGCTTGGTACGGCAGACGATGACCTGGACTGCTTACTCCGGAATGCCTGCGCTAGCTCATATCCAGAGCAGGTTCCTCTGCACCACGAGAGGAATTACAATGCTATATAATAATAATAATAATATATTTATTCACGTCATTTCAGACATACATGTATAATGAATGCATATAATTCTATATACACAGTGCAAAAAAAAAAAAAAAAGTAAAAAAAAATTTAAAAAAAAAACACACACACAAACAAACAAACAAACAAACAAACAGAAAAACAGAAAGAAAAAAATAGAAATTGGCGACTTGTCAGTTATTCAATACAAATTGAATTTAACAATATGGATGCTTCAACATTTGATATTGGAGCTTGCAGTTCATTATTTTTTATTCCGATGAGTTCTTCTATTGTATGTACATGCACATTAATATCGAAAGGGGTTTGGAGCTCAATTTTCAGGCTATCTTTTAATGAATTATGATTTTCGGACACGGATTTGAGAAGATATGCATAGTCTATTTTAAGGAATGACATAACACACCTGAGGTTATTGGCGACGGTTGAATAGCTATTTAGAGTGAGAGATGAACATGCTTTTAGTAGGTTATTTGTGCTATTAAAACAGGATGAGAGGAAATTAACGAATCTAAGAAGAAGTTGTGTTTTTAGGTCAGGAATCTTTAACAAAGGTGCGACGAAGCGTAAGTGAGTACGTGGAGGCAGTTTCAGGAGCCTTCGGATGCACTTCCTCCAAAAAGCGGAGAATCCGCTGAGTGATCGCAAATCCCACAAAGGGCAACCATAATAAGAGGTGCAGTAGATGCGAAAAAGATGTCGTTTGACGTCTAAAGTGCAGAAACTGAAGTGCGACAGTAACATATTAATTTTGCCGCAGAACTCAGCTTTGGCCTTGGTGATATTAGCGTTATGTGCGTTGATGCCGACAGTGTGTCAGCGTGTATAAAAATTGTTCTTGATCAGATAATAACGCTATGGTTGTATTTAACGTTATGATTACTGACTGCGATCTTCGGCAACCATAAAATATTAATTATTGTTGCCTATTCTTCGCTTGAAGAACGCTTGAAGCGTGGTAAGCGAGATAAATTACAGAGTGAAAAAAGACAGATCGAAATTTTGGCGCGAAACTGCAGACGATCTAAGTATGGAAAACGAAAGTGATGTCGGTTTTCGCGACTTTTACGAAAGCCTTGGAAAGAATGTGTACTACAATGTACTACTTCATTGTCTTCTCAAATATTTTGACTTAAATTAAGGAAATTTAAACGACAGTCCATTTGACAATTGTTGTAGTGTACATAGAATTCAAAGAGGAAACATCCGGCTGAGGAAGAGCGAACATGGATAATGATCCAGTGGTGGCGCTTATTGAACTCGTACGATTGTAGAAAATATAAAGAAAATATACCGGACTAATAGAGAATATAATATGGAGTCAAATTGCGGAAGACCTTGGGGGTGGTGGTAGGTGCATGCAATTCTAATTTCTTACTCATTGTGAATTTTATTGAATGAATGTTTTGTAAACAACACATGTGAGTAATATGTGACTAACATGAGTAACATGTGAGTCACATGTGTTGTTTACAAAACAGNTCATTCAATAAAATTCACAATGAGTAAGAAATGTTTCTTTAATTTTCTACAATCT
>KB310004.1:133735-148237 GCA_000328365.1 Capitella teleta
ACGCGGAAACTTTTATGCCAAAATATCAGTTGTAAAACGTTGAAATTATATTCCGCTGGCGGGTTGTGTTGGTTTCAAAATCGACGTGCGTGTCAATTTCAGTCGTCTATATAGAGAAACAGAAGAAGAATCATGTTTTACCACAGCAGAGGTTTTCACGAATAATAACTCGAACAAAAGACGTGTCGATTTCATTTTGCAAAAGAATAATCTGCATCCATGCTATGTACGTGCTGCCTCGACTGTTTATCGGTACCTACCGATGTGCGTATTGCCCGTCAAGGCCATCTCAACTGTAATACTGCTGTACTCTTAGGTGGGTCTTCAGCACGAAAGATGGACTCGCGTGAAATGGAGCAGCGTCGTTTTCAACCTAAGTCGGTTCTGTCAAAGAGGAAGAATACTTTTTCTTTGTCCGTGGTTCTGCTGTCCATTTGCCAAAAAAAGACGTCGAGTTGGACGAAGACGCGGCGAGAGGAACACGGCTGTTGAGGAGTACAGCCGATGAGGAGGACCAAGTGTAATGGTGTATGAGGCGCTCATGAATATTCATACATGAAATAAATTGATCCATTATTTTCCAGACGTGAGACCAATTGAGCTTCTGTGGAAAACTTGCTGAGGAAGATGAGTGGCAGCACTGAGGCCAGGGAATCGCAAAGTTCCGATAAGCATTCTTGAGGGAAGAATGGGAAGCCATCCCCTAAATGGAGATCCGGATACTCATCCAAATGTATATGCGTGTAAGATGCAGTGAATATATCAGTGCTAGAGGTGGACACACGTGATACTAGCGCCTGTTTGTGTTGCATATTTCTCTGTATTGCCTTGCCCGAATCCTATACATGTAGCACTGAACAACGCCATTTTGCAAGACCGCAGATCAACTGCGCATTTTTCCACTCACTGTCGCTCATGTCAATTGGGTATAAAACTCCTTCGTTTTCTTATAGTAAAAACACGAATTCGTATGAACCATATGGACTACAAAGATGAGTTGAAAAAGTTGAAAGAAATAGCTCCACCTACGAGGTTGTTCACCCGACGAAGGCCTCGGTTAAAATAAGTCGTGCTCAATTCATTCAATAATTGCAGAATCGGACCGTATAAAACATAAGATTATGTCTCGGGTGCATTTCTTTTGCTGTTCCGCACATTGTAATGATACATTTGAGCCTTTTTGTTACATTTTTCCTGATTTTACCCTGCAAAAACTGAGAAACCCCAGAATACAATGTACACATGGAATAATTTATTCAATACTGCTGCTGATACGGATTGAAGTTGTTGCCTCCTCCTCCTCCTCCGGACAGCTGCCGCTGCATCTGCGGATACATGCTCTGTTGAGGAGTAGCAGCACCCATCTGCGGCTGCATCTGCTGTTGCTGGTGTTGTTGCTGCTGCTGTTGCATCATCATCTGCTGTCTCTGCTGCACCTGTTGTCGTTGCTGCTGTGTGAGGCCGGCTGTGTTGGGAGGGGCTGCCATTCCGCTGGATCCGCCCGCCTGCATGTTGTAGCCGGCCTGAGGGCCCTGGGGGTTGTACTGGCCTGGCATCTGGGAGAGGCCCCCACCGCTCATGCTGAGGGCGCTCTGGGCTCCCCCTTGCATGCCGCCTGCACCTGCACTCAAATTGCCCACTTCCATTCCACTGAACCTATAACATGACGCCGCATTACGTTTATTCCTCAGCAAGGATTTCAAGTTACCTGGACGTGTTGGGATACTGCTGGGATTGGGGGAGAGGCGGGCCCTGCTGCTGGCCCATGTAACCCCCAGGGCCCCCCGGTGGTTGCCCCCCAGCAGCCATCCCCGGCATGCGGCCGACCATGCCACCCCCAGATGTGCTTGACCCCTGGAAGGGCTGGTTGAAGGTCTGAGGCGGAGGCTGCTGCTGAGGTCCTCCTGGCTGCTGGCTGCCTCCCATGCCGCCTCCCATGCCCTGATTGTAGCCTCCTGGAAAAACTCACATTTCGAATCAATATCAAAAGGAAGAGGGAGACTGACTTTGAGCAGGCATTGGCTGAGGGGGGAAGTTGCCCATCTGCTGTGCATATGCGGCACCGTCGTTAGAGCCCATGCGGTTGATCATATTCCTCTGGTTCTGCATGGAAGACAGACGATGCCGGATCATGCGTTGGTGCTGCTCCTGCTGCATGAGCCGCATGTTCTCGTAGTTCTGCGTGGGGTTCTGTTGAGGCATGTAGTTGGGGTTTGGGTTGCGCGCTCTGAGGTAGGAGGACAGCGCCATCTTGGATGATGAAGAGATGGAGGCCCCTGGTCCAAAGCGGGGACCACCGGGGGGAAGGTGCTGGGGGGGGCCCTGCATGTACTGGCCCTGCTGCTGCTGCTGCTGTGGGGGTCTTGAGTTCTGCCCTGGGTACCAGTTGTGTCCCTGGCCGCCCTGGGCATACATGTCCTGTCGTTGGAAGCCCATTGGTCCCGCCATGGGTCCCTGAAACACAAGCAATTAGAGCTGCAAGCGGCAGGAGCGTGTTTTCACACACCGGCATGTAGGGGCTGTGACCGGTCGGAGTGCCGATCCTGGGCGACTGACGACGGTTGCTCCCTCTTCTCTTGGGTTTGGAGTTCTTGTCCTGCGGGTGTTTCCCATCCAGAACGTGCTCCAGAATCGGCTGAGTGAAGAGGAAGGTTAAGTCCAAAAAAGGAAAAAAAGTGATCTCACCGAGTTATGCGGGAAGGTGAATCCAACCGGTTTCTCTTGAGCGATTGGCTCCAAGTCTTCTGCTGGCAACTGAGGCGCATCCAAGAAGTGGCTGACAGGCTTCTTCAAATGGTGTGAGTGGTACATGAGGCGATGGTGCTCGTCCTCAAAGGACACAGGCTGCCGCTCAAGACGCACTGCACCAAACCACGCTAAACTGAAGGGAGTCAGTGACTTCATGCCTTCAATCATCTCCCACGGACTGACTTTCTGCTTGTTGCAGATTTTTAAACCCTGGATTCAACCGCAATTAAGTTAAATGAGTTGTGGCGATTGCGGCACTAACCTCCTCCGCCCTGCGGTCGTGGTAGTTAGCGGTCCCTTTGTGTCGATTGGATTCACTGTCACTCTCAAACGGTTCGCACTGAAGGACTTCGCTGAGCAACTTTGGCAACGGCAGGAGCTGACGACATTGATCAATGCTTGCAGAGTGCTTCTCTCCAAGCTCTTTCTACTCAAAAAGGAATCAACATACAAAGTAATTTAAATCAACACTCCTACTTTTAATTTGCGTATGAGCTGTTGGTAATGTTTGCGATTATCTTCACCTTTTATGTCAGAATTCTCCGAAACGAGAGTCCCGTGAATGAGAACTGACAACATGTCCAAGACGATCGTGAACAGTTCACTGCGGTGAAAAGTGTTGGAATTAACTCAATCAGTAATTGATAGAGCAAACCTATTATTATTTATGTCCACCACTCCGTGGCTAACCAGCTGCATTAGCAGGATCGCCCAGTCTTGCCGCAAGTTATTCGATCGCTGAATAGTGTCAAACATTCCTCCAACCTAAAATCAATGTTTCTTGGATTCTTGAGCAGAAGCGTGAGAGTGCACTGACCAGGCTGAGACGCAGCTGCAGAGCCTCCTGCATCATGAACTTGAGTTTGTCCTCAGTCGGCATTCCTCTGTCCTGCTGCTCTTTGGTGTTCGTCACAAATTTATCCAGCTGATCATACAAAGATTTGAGAAGTCCTTCACGTTGTTCATCCTGGCCTTGCAGACACGCAAACACCAGGCTCAAAAACGGCTGGTGACCAAGCAGAGATGTACTACCCGGGGAGAGAAAAATGAAAAAATGAATTCACGCCACGTGTGAGCTAAACTGCCGGCACCTTTTCAAGAGGTAACGCTCACGATCTTTGGAGTTCTTGGCACTCCAGAAATTGTTGCCAGTCTCAAGGACTTGGCCAGCCGTTCTGAGAACTTTGCCTTGCACAGAACTTGAGAGTTTGGAGATGAGGGGGGCTATCAGCCAGGCGCTCTCATTCTCCTTCTCGTGCCAAGGATTACTTGGGCTTGCGACCGCGTTGTCCAGGAGCTTGTTCTTGCGTTCAGTCTGTCTCTGGAAGACTTCAATGGTGGCGATGGCGATGTTCTCGATGAGGCCGCTCATCTCAGAGTTGCTGGCCTGCTTTAGCATGAGTTGCAGCTCCAACCAGGAGACACGTAGCGACCACAGATCAACATTCTGCCAGCAACAACATAGAGACATGATGAGAATGAAGGGGGAGGCGTACCTGCAGAATCCGAGTGATGTGCCGCTGCTCCTCTGGCTCCTCATCCTCGTCATCTTCATCCAGAGGCAGAACGCTGGGGATTCCCCCCGGATAGCAGATCATCTGAACGAGCTGCTGTGCCTGGCGCTGCGACAGCATGTTGTCCAGAAGCAGATCAGAATCAAACAAATTCTCCGGGTTTTTCAGGAGCTTCTCTCGAACCCACTCCTGACTGCAGATCTCCTTCAAGCAATGTTTGGCGTACTCGCTCAAACCGGCACTTTTAGTAGAACTAGAGGAGAAGAACGTCACACGCCTGCTGCAGAGACACAAGAGCAACGCACCTTCCCAGAATGCCAATGGAGAGGTCGTCCATGCCGTCATCCAGGGAGCTGAGCATTGAGCTGATGATGTCATCACTGCCGTCCTTCTTCAGGTTCCTGCTATCAGAATTGCAGCTGTCTCCTGTGAACAAACCTAAGATGCAATCGTCAGCCAACAAAGCAAATCAAAGCATAGAGTTAATTCCACCCCACATCCCCACATGCAAACAAGATTAAACAAAAACTGAATCATCAATCCCCGCTCCTACCCAGCATCAGAATGGCTTTAAGCACAGCAACCACTGCTCCTACAGTGATGCTGTTGTGGGCCGCTTCCAGCAGATGACGATCGCACGAAGACTTGATTCCAAGAACGTTCTTCCTGGTTTCTGGGGAAGACCCGGGAAGAACATGCACCGACTGGAAAAGGCGGAGCAAGAGGTGGCAGGTGAGACGAGCGCCCTTCTCTGCTGCTTGGTCTCCTCCTGAGCCAGCTGAGAACAAAGACAAGAAATGAGGAGAGAATGAGGTTGCGTTGTCTCACTGGAAGGGCAGGCGGCCAGCAGCGAGTGTAGTGCCACGTGCGACACAAGATCTTCCAGCGTGAAGCAGTGGTGAGCGACCAGAATCGCAGTGAACACAGCGAGGTTATCGTGCAGGGAGAGGTCATTGATCTGCGAGACCCAAAGGGATGATTACATAACCAAGGAGAGAATGAATACAAACGTCGTTGCGAGCGATGACATCGATGTAGCCACAGTTGTGGTTTGAAGACCAGCACAAGGCTTTGAGCACCCCAAGCCACTCCGACGAGAGGCTATTGCAAAAGCCGGTCATCTCTGCACACAGGATCGAGACGTCGTTTAATCTGAGGAGCGATGTCTTAGGGATGAGGCAGGTGCAAATTTGTTAATATTTACCTCTCAACAGTTCCAGAGAGACAGACATTGAGGACGGCATTGACGACAAAATTGTATCTGTCATTTGGATTGTCATTAATCTGCTTGGCGGTCATCTGATCAATCTTCATTCTGAGAGAAAAGCGGAGAATGCATTGGACAAATTAAGTGGAGGTTTTTGTACTTTGGGTTATGGAAGGCATCCGACATGAAGGCCGTGTCCCAGAGGAGGTTGGTCGGCGTAGGACTGACTCTGGCGTACACTGTGCTCTGGACCTTCAAGCAGGCACTGCCAAATAACTCACCATAACGCAACTTTAAAGATAGCAAGTATTAACAGACATCCAGCCTCAAAAGAATAATCTCACCTTAAGGAAGTTGCATTTGGTGTAGACGTCATACAAATAGGCCAAGATGCAACGCTCAGAGGAGGAGCAGCCGGCAGGATTGGCAACGTGCTTCACCACGCGACACAAACTGCGAGAAATGTGACTATTGATAAGATAGAAGGCGGAGGGAGGGAAGAACGAACCTCTCAAACACAACACAAGTGTTTTCAGTGGACACCAGGAGGTAGGCGTGGTATTTTCGTAATAGGGCCACGAAGAACAGGCAGAGGTTGGTGGAGAATAAGCCAGAAGCATGCAAAGAGCCCTTCTGATGCAGTTGGCTCTCCACGTCAGGAAGCTCCTTCAGAACAAGCGTCAGGAAATCCAGGAGGCCGTTGATGTGGTTGCAGAACTCCATGAGATCCAGAAGGAATGAGATGTTCTCAATCTGTGGCAAATACACGGATGTGCCAGCTGCGAAGGCACTGAAGCTCTCCACGATCGTGTTGCTGACAGCTGACGTGAGGGCGTGCTGGTCGTAATAGGAGAGTTTGTGGAATTTGTGGAAGATGGCTTCGTAGTTGACAGTGTCAAAAACTTCTTTCTCCTTCTTCCGCTTGTTCTGCTTGCTGTCTCCGTTCACAATCTCAATGCAGTTCTTCTTGGAGAAAAGTTTGAGGACCTCTTTGGTGATCTTCTTCACAATGTGTCTCGCTTCATCACGTGCTTTACCCACGCCGTAGAGCAGAACCTGGCGCTGGTTGCATTCGTGGCTGTACAGATCGTCCTGAGGGATAGGAAAGTGGGTCACATACACCAGGTGGCGACACGAGTCACGGCTCATCGGCACTGAGAGCGGCATGTGTGACAGTCGGCTTGATCCGGGGGTGTGCGCCAGCCCGGGGGTGTGACCTCCTCCTGCTGGGGTACCGGGGGCTCCGGGGGTACGTGCAGGCCCAGGGGTGACGGGTCCCCTTCCAGGGGTGTGAGCCTGCTGGCCCAAAGGGGTGGGGGCTTGGCCAGGGGTGGCAGCTGACATAGGATTCTCAGACTTCACAGATCCTGCAGCAAAAGTATGTGAGATACGAGTTGGATTGAACTTGCCTCATACCTGGACCATCAGGACTGCGTTTCACTTCATCCTTCAAAGGAGCAAAAATGTCGAAGCCTGAATCAAGCACTTGGCTCTCAAGTTCCTGCTTCATCTCCTGATGGAAAGGTGGGGGGGGAGGTAAAACCACAGTGAGATGCGAGTCATGTGACGGTGACTCACCTCCTGCTTCATGCTCTCGCTCTTCACGCTGGACAGATCAACATCGGGATTTGCGTGATACAAGGAAGCCATGATGGAAGTGGAGGGCATCACCGAAGGGTACTGCATGAGATCACCCCGTGAGATAAGAGTGCAGATGTACGCGTCATGCGAAAACACTTCGTTTGAGATGAGCTCACAAAAGAGCAGAATCAAGTTAGCAAATGCGCTCTTATTTTCCACTGTTGGATTGTCATCCAACAAAGGTGCCTTCTTGTCGAGAAAGTTCATCAAGAGCGCCTGGAAGGGGGCGCTGCCTCCTGACCCCAGCCCCATCATCTCAGACCCAGAGGTCACCGAGTGGTCTCGCTCGTCAGCCATCTCAGAGGGGTCGGAGAATTTCTGAGAGTGACAAAACAATTGGTGACACGAAGCAGTAGGTCACTAACCTCCGATGCCAGCTCATTCTGACGCTTCTCCAGAAGCTTTGCGACCACAATGGCACGATGTTCGCCAGTCCTTTGAGTGCTGACCGCCCACTCACACAGGAGATTCACAACCGGCTCATCTCCAATCATGTTCTGTAAAAAAGTGTAATCATTTAAAGAACGGCAAGAGAGCAATGGGGAACGCACCGAAGAACCATTGTCTTTGCAGTGCACACTGCTGAACACTCGGTGATACAGAGAATCCAGGGAGCTGTTGGCTTCCACCCGATCAAAATTGTGCTGATCAAGCGCTTCCAGCACATGTAAGACATGACTGATGACTGACCCTGTTCATTAAATTATAAATTATAAGATGACCCATGACCTCAATAGAACATTACCACTGTTTGTACGCTGGCATTTATCCGATGACCATTTCATCTCAGCTGATCTTCCGCGAGCAGCAATCTGGTTCTCTGCTGCTCGTATTTGACTCCGTATCTGAACCCAAAAAAACCAGAAAGAGATGACGCAAGCACAAACAACGCAACCCACGCTCTGGTTGTCCGCTCCTGGCGCCATAGGCAGACAAGACGGGGCGCAAGGCAGGAGGTCGAGGGGTGAGCCACTGAGGATGGAAGAGCCCTTGCCGTCACCCAAATGGTGCCACACCAGGGCTCCAGGGCAGCGGATGGCCACCGTCTGCAGGACATAACTCAGAGCAAGGATTAAGCCTCGATGCTGAGGACATCCGTTGTATTCGGCAAACAGCGATGAGATCGGGTGTTGAGAGTGTGATGGGGTGGCTGAGCCCGATCGGCTGTTGGCGCTGCTCTGCACTGAGCTCTGAGCAGGAGTGCTGGAAGGAAGGAGACGGTTCCATTTCATATTTGCCACACTAGTTAATCAGCAGCTTTACTTGGAGCTCTGAGACACAACAGGCGAGTTTGATCTGGGGGCGGAGGAGCACGATGATTCGTTGCAGAATTGAGACAACTTGCGAGCGCAGAAATGAGTCAGCTTACGAGACAGAAGTTGAGATTGCACGAAATCTGATGTGTACTGAGAAATGGAAACGAATAAAGATCACGCATGAGGGCGAGAGACACAGTACCTTCATGACTTGCGCAAAAATGAGTTTGAGAACAGTGTCATCGGTGATCTTCTGTTTCTCTAAGAGTTCCAGGAACCAAGAGAGCAACTCATGCTGATCCAGCAGACCTTCCTATTAAGGAGAAATCGTTGAAACCCACAGACCTATAGCCAAGACGACAAGCCCACCTCATACATATAACGGGCCAGATTTGTGCAATAATTCCAATTCTTCATCGGACACTCAAGATCCACCACACTGGTTGGGCCAGCGGTCAAGAAACTCGTGCCGGTCACATTCCCCTGGTAGTGCTCAATGATCTTGACCAGCTGTTCCCTAAGATGCCGAGTAATGACCATTGTCCACTCTGCAGATCCAACATGATAAGTGTAATGTGACAAAGGCGTTTTTAGACTGACCGTTGAACGGATCATACACTGTGTGTCGCTTCTTTGCTTTGGTTGCATCAGCCATCGCCATGTTGTAGACGTTGGTCATTTTGATGAACCAACATGCTCGCATCATGGAAACTTTGCTATCGCAGAGTGTCGTCAAAACGTCTTCTTTCTTGTTGAAGATCGGAACTTTCTTTCCCAGTTGTGCTAAAGATTTGACGCCTGCCGCCAAGTCCTTGATCCAGGCTTCAACCGCTCCTTTCGTCTTGCTGATCACCTGTAAAAGTACAAAAATGTTGATGAGCAAGTGAGTGAAAGGAGGGTGACTCACTGGATAGAAGATATCCTTGTGGTTGATTTGAGGCTTGCGTTTTGCTTGGTCCTGATACATGTCCAAGTCAGCTTTCTTGGTGATAACCCCATTGTAGAAGGAGATGAACTGACACAAATGGGGAATCAGTCAATTTTCTATTTTTAAAAGAGCTCTCACCTTGCTTGGGTTGATATTGTAGTTCTTGGCTGAGCCATGCTGAAAGATTGATAAAGATGTATGTCAATGCTCTATATATGAACAGTGTTGACCTACTTCATCAGAAATGACGGGAGGGTTGTTGAATCCATGTTTCACACTGGACGTTGTCAGCTCATCCTGAAAGGGAAATACTGATTATTCAAGGAAAAAAGAATGTTACATAATTTTTAATAGTGATGATTAACTAGTAGGATTTCTGCATAAGGAGTTTGAAATCAGCCAGATTTAAAATAGAAATTAGCGTCCGATTGACGCGTAGTTAGAATTTAAAAAGAATCAGGGAATATGCCGGTCAAGCCAATGTTTCAAAAGTTTTGAGCGTTAAATTCAAATCTCCAATCCAGAATCAGACGGAATTCAGAGCTGCGAAAAAAATCTTCAGAGGAAAATCTATTCAGGCCAGCAGGCTATTGGTGTATTGCTGACTGCTGAGTCCCAAGAGAACTAGGTTACTGACTACTAACTGAGGTTGATGATATGCACTGATTAAACCCACAAGGGTGCCTGAAATTAGAGCTGGCCAAAGCTTCGGATTCAGCTTCAGAATTCGTCGAATATCAGCCTATCCCCAAAGCTTCGGTGATAGGCCAACTCTTCGAAGCCGAAGAGTGAAATAAAAAAATAAAAATAAAAGCAGAAAAAAAGGTTAAACAAACACTCTGCAGTTCTATTGGGAAGATAAATATTTAGTCATGAAGTCTGTCGACTGGATAGTAATGCAAGTACATGTAGAATAAGTATCATAACAATTATGTCACATAATCAGCATTTTTCCAAGACATGCAATCCCTGGATTAATAAGGTGCCAATACTTGTCTGGTGAGTAAAAGTCTGAATGAATTTCTGGCATCTATCCAGACTACTGTCTTGGAAATATGTTAATTGTTTCCTTATAAGGGTTGTTGTATTATAACCACGCCCCTATGTTGGACACTTGACCATGTATTGGATCTTAATTGGCTGAAGACTTTTTATGTAATTTGTGACCTAAGCAGATTCGCCCTTCCATCCTAACTTCCTAAGTATATGACATGTATCACAGAGCTTGTTCCTAAAATAGAATTTAAATTACTAATTAGCATATCATTTAAAGGGAGGGAGAACTGGTTAAAAATGGACTTTTGAGTCGTTATTTGATGCACCAAAAATGATTCCTATGCCTGACCCATACAAGGAATATCATCGCTAACGATTTCGCGGGAGATATATTGCTAACTAGGCGTGACGTCAGGAGCTGTGATGAAACTCCGAGTTCCCCATCTTTTACAATGGGCCTCGTCATATCAGCGTGTCCTGCGACTAAACCCCTGGATATTTTTTTATTTTCTTTTCGGAAATAGATAGAATAATCATTTTGCCATCAGTCAGGCGCGAAAAAAAAAATATTTTTCGCTATTTTTCTTATTTTAACAAGCGATTTTCTGGGACACCTACCATGTTTCTCATCCTGAAACAGTAAAAAGGTCAGCCAGAGTGCACCACGCATGCGCTTTCGTTTCGTAAACAACAAAGATGTCCTTTTATGGTGAAGATGATCTGCTCTGATTGGCTGAAATCGATAGCTTCACGAGGGAAACGGGACCAATCACGGCAAGCCTTCAGCTGACGTTTGCCTCCTATACTTTGTAATGGAAGCCATTCTCCCATAGGCGCAATGCTAATCCCGATATTTGAAATGCATTATTTCCTTATGCTTGAATCCAGGCATGGTGTTTTTGGCACGGAATGCTATCAATTGGTGCTATGAGTCAATAGAACATCACTTAAAATTCAGTTCCCCATCCCTTTAAATATGGCTCAGGGAGCTTTAAACTTGAAAATCAATACTCTCAAATCTGTCCTCATGGCAACTTCTGTGGCGCCAGCAGGGGTGGAGGGAGGGATAATACTTTCACTTCATGATCCTCCAACTCTCTCCCAGGGTATACTACATATAGGCCTGTGCATGTACTCGCGCAGGATTTTTAAGGGGGGAAACTACATAAAAGGAGGATTTTTATCTAGACAAGCATAGTGCAGATGTTTCATTATCAAAGTTGCAAATGATTCGGCTTCGGTTTCGGCTTCGGCGAATAATAAACTTCCAAAGCTTCGGCTTCGGCGATTCGGCCTTTTTCACGATTCGGCCAGCTCTACCTGAAATATCTGTTTGCACAAATGCACTACAATTACAGGCACATATCAGATTCACAGCGTTTGCTCGATGAGAGCCATTGCAAGCATTGCACAGCTAGGAATACACTCAATAGAACCGTTATATACTTAGTTTCAACATTGCACCTCTAATGAATGATTTACCCAAGCTATCGCGGCCAAAAATGAGAAAATCCAATTTTTATCAAAAGGTCGATGCTTCAGCTAGTTCGCAATTTTGTGATTACATCACTATGTCATGTCATGTGACTATCTTCAACAATAGCATGTGGTTGCACATGTGTCTGTTTATCAACAATGACATTTGCTCGCAAGCACATTAAATTGTAGTCACCAGAGTATAATGTTAACTTTCGAGGTAACGATGAGAGAGAAGCCAATTATTCAGCGCTATCTTATCTGCCTGTCGCCAAGTGTGAAGGCGAAAATGAATGAGAACATGCAGCATGTTCAGCTTCATCCAGAATCATAACGTTTATAATGTTTATGGCAGCTATGGTCATAACGTCAGGTGCTCAGGAAACGTGCTCTTGTTTACATCTTCTGCACATGCTCACGACACCAAAAATTCACAACGCAATCGCTCTCGGTCGGCGATGTTATTTTTTCCAACTTTATTGTAAATCAAGAAACTTGATCTCTTGTTACATGCATTATGTATTGATAACACATAATTTGTACATATTTCGGCCATCTCAGGTCATACATGATACAATTTGACAATCCCATCTCAATAATAAACCACAATGTCTGCTTTTGTGGCAAAAATGCCAGACTATAACTCATAATCAGATCAGTTATACTTGTGGAATTATGCAGTGATCATCAGATTGATGTCAGGTACAGTTATTGAGTTAAGAAGCAATATGGGCAATTCCATAAGGTCAACCAAGGGTTGAAATTTTAGAATTCATCTTAGAAACCTCTAGATGGTCTCATATGAAAGCTTGGGATCTGAATTTTCACAGGAATAATATTATTAGGTATCTAGTTGCACCCTTCACCCTTTGTTGAGCATTTAACAGTCGGGTACCTTCGAGAATTTGAGACAACGCCAAGAATTGAGCGATTCAGATAAATTTACTTTTTGGTTCATAATTACTAATTTCTTGAGATTCTGTTTGTAAATTGCTGTGAAATGTGTTGCCAAATCCCAGAGCATTTCATTCTCGTAAATAATGTTGAACTTAAAAAATTAGAAATAATGTATATTGCTTTGACCCCTGACCTCTGAATTGCTTAGCCGCTGTACGTCTGATACCAAAATTAACACCTTAATTTACCTGTAATTTTTAAAATTACTTGGTACAAAAAATTAAGTCACTTTTATAAGCTAATATGAGGTGGCCAACAATTACCCATGCAAAAATCCCCAATATTCAATGCCTCTGGGCAGCCATGATGGTAACAGACGTACACTTTGACCACAAATTCAGGACTTTTCGGACTTCAGGATTTTGACTTTCATATGCTAGTTAGGAAATTTTGATTCCTTGCACCATCTTAAAATAGTGCAAACTGCAAAATGTATAATTCTAATAATTGCTAATTCAGAGTAATCCAAAAAGTGGATTTTATATATTTAGCAGGCTTACATTTTTTTTTTCAAGTCTTGAAAAGCTATTTAATGATAATGCCGATAAATTACAGACACTTGAAATCACACGTTACCGACTTACAGGGGATAGGTCATGAAATGACAATGGTGACAAATGATCATGAGGGTAAAGAGAGATATATAGAGCATGAGGAAGAAGAAGGGAGATAAATGATAGAATATTAGGATAAAGGGCATAAAGCTGTGATTAGACAAGTAGGACCAGTCACCGAGTACTCCCTGACAGCTGCCCAAGCCCATACACAGCTAAGCATTATAGCACACACATGTGTGCCTAGCCATAGCTGATGGTATGCTTTGCTTTGTGGGCAAATCCAGTTGTTCATCATATTACAAGAGAATGCAGAGATTGATACATTTCATTTGAGGGCAATCCACAATCAGCGCTTGGAGGAAGGGCATTTGTGCAGTTTTTTGGACGAAGCAAGTTCCCGAGCGTAGATGGCATGGGCCATCTCCTCGTTGCACAAGTTCCAACTTTCCAACAAGCTTGTAACTAAGCAATACAGAGGATGCAGAATGCTATTTTATATCCGACTCCAGGGGTTGTGAGGATACAGCCTCTTCCTGTGAACTAAGTACCCAACACTCGGTATGTTGGATAATGGCCTTAAATAGGACTTTATTAAGTCGAGCACTACATTGTGTTGTATGAATATGCCATAAATAATACAGGGTTCTCGCCAGAGCCTTATAGCGTATCGCGAGCGATACGCTTTATTTTCGGGGCGATACGCTTAAATTTCTGCGATACGCTTTTTTTTTTTTTTAACCAAGAATTTATTTGCGCATGTGATTTATTTCATTTCCCTTTCCCCTTTCTGTAAACATTCAAGTCTTCAAAGCTTGGTAAATAAAACACGCGCCTCGCCTCGCGACGGCTGACCGCTCATTAAAGACGAGTTGCCCTAGCCCCTCCCGCTTCCCTCAATCGGCGCCAGCTTATCAGTGATCAGTAAATTTTGTCGGCAAACGGCGGCACTTGTTTTGACGCTGATTATTGTGTTGTGGTATCAATTTATAATAGCGTTGTATTCTCGTCAGTTCGTGGTTTTTTCCTCGCACATTACGTACTCTTTACGCGCATTATGGTCAGTAAACGCAAGCAGAGCTTAGAATCTTGGATCGTCAAGAAGCAGAGGTTGGATCCCTCACGGTCACCCC
Source organism: Capitella teleta (assembly GCA_000328365.1). Classification (NCBI taxonomy): domain Eukaryota; kingdom Metazoa; phylum Annelida; class Polychaeta; family Capitellidae; genus Capitella; species Capitella teleta. The sequence continues at coordinate 148,146 of KB310004.1, forward strand.
CTGGCCCCCCTCCCACCGCAGCTCCAACAACGGGTACGCAGAAGAGGGATGCCCATCGGATTTCAGGATTCAACCAGGAATGGTCGAAGGAG